>JAJEJO010001791.1:0-17102 GCA_020662805.1 Glaucomys volans
TTCTTGGAGGTTCTGTTGTTGTGATTTCTTTCCATCTTCTCTGTTTGGTCGACTTTATTTTCAAGATTAAATATTTTGTCTTCATTGTCTCTATCTTCCAAGTTATCTAGCCTATTGGTTATGCTTTCTATTGAGTTTAAATTTGATTTATTGTTTCCTTGATTTCAAGGATTTCTGTTCGTTTGTTTTTTTAAGCATCTCTATCTCTACTGAAATGATCTTTTGCTGCCTGCATTTTCTCTTTTAACTGTTTATTGGTGTGATCATTTATTGCCTGAATTTGCTCTCTTATCTTATCATTTGCTTCTCTGATCATTTTAATTATGGTTATTCTGAACTCCCTTTCTGACATTTCTTCTGCCATGCTGTCCTTGGATTCTATTGATATAGCATCTAGGTTTGTTTGGAACACTTTCTTCCCTTGTTTTCTCATGTTGTTCATGTATCTTCCCCTGTAGCAGTGCAAATCTGAGGTATTGCAGTTTGCCCCTATATAGATTTGTAATGTCCCTGCAGGTTTCCAGTACCTCACCTTGAAGTGAGAGAGCAATAGTTGCAGCACACCATACAAACAATATGCATCCTTAACCCAAATTGTCCCTATTAAGATATTAAATGTATTGTCTTAATAAACACAGATGATGAGTATCATTATTATCTACAACATACCAATAGGTTTGCAGTAAGGATCACATTTTCTAATGGTGGACAAAGAGAATGGGGATGGGTGTAGGATATAAGATTAGTGAGATAAGAAGTGAATCTATAGAGGTACTATGTCATCGGAATAGTGAAAGCAGAATTAAAAGAAATTGTTTTTTTGCATGAGAAAAGGGAGAAAGAGTATCCAAGGAAACAAATAGATAAGAGGAAAATAGAGAGTGTGAGAAAAATATTAATAAAAGTAGGAATAATTGTAGGTGTAATAGGAATAATCATAATACCACCAACAAAAAAATTCTACAACAAAACTAAACTGTACTGTTCAAACCTCCTAATCTTCAGTAGCCTGATGTGTGAGAGGAACTTGGTAATGCCGTGTCCCAAGAAGGGTGCTGCCCCACTTGGGATGGTGGTCTCCAGGTCAGGAATAATCCATGCTAGTGGGCAGAGGAGACCCCATGTATTGATAGAAGGTCAGCCACAGTGTGGGCACTAGACAGCTGGGGCACAGGCACATGTACTGGAGATGGCCAGTTTGGACCTGGTCTTGGAGTTGTAGCCTAGTCTAAGCACTGGTGATGGTGGACTCAGGGCCTTGTAGCCAGGCCAGGTCTTGATGCAGGAGACCTAGATTTTTAACTGTGTGCTTTATTGTATTTTTGTGGCTTTGTGTGATCTATGATATGCATTTTAATTAAAATCTTTCCATTATAATATTTTGGAGCTTCAGAGCATAACATTTAAAATTATATGATTTCATTTATATTCTCCTATATCTTGTATAATCATGGACAAATTTTGAAGTGTGGGTCAATTTAAGGGTCCTTCTTTTAACATATGTCCCCTCTGGCATGCACAAAATTCCCCAGCTGATCACCAAAATCTTGTTATTATTTTGACTGTCCTTATTCACAGAAAAGGGTCTTAGTATTCAGAAAATAAAGACAGACCAGATAGATTTTTTGAGATCCTTACTGTGTGATATTTCTCCTTTCTAGAATTCTGGCCTACAATTGTCAATTATCTGAGCAACCTAATCTATTATCTCTTATGCTTCAAGTTAGATGGTCTGCTGAGTTCTGATCCGTTTCTTATCTCAGCTTTCTGTGTATAGTCTGGAAATGTTAGGGATTCACTTTCTGTTTCTCCTCCTATCACTACTTCCAGTCCTATGCTTCTCTTGTCTAATATTTTAAAATTATTATTTTCTATATATTTTAGAGTTTTCTAGCTATTTATAATATGAAGTCTCAGCCTTGTTCCAGGAAGGCTAAGTGTGTTCATTTAAATATCTTTATTACATTCAGTATTTAGTATGATCTTAAATTTGATCAAAATAGGGTTTTCTATATAATTTTTCACTAACAAATCTATTGAATGAGCATCACAATATCAAATAAAATATATTCAACAAATATATGCTTAATGACTTTCTTCCCAAATTCACACCCAGCAAGGTTAAATTGCTCAAGACATAGTTGCTTCAGGATATTTAAGAGGGAATTAAATTCAGGTTATCTAATTCAAATATTATTCCTGTTCATATCAGACAAAGTTGACATGTTGAACTATCAGTGTGAGCTATCAAAATACTTTTCTGTCACTAACGGTCTCTTCTATAATCTGAAAGCCATTCCTATCTTTCATAAAATGTATTAATTAAAGAAAACATAATTTTCTCTTTCATATTATTCTGCTCTTGAAGGAATATCTTTCATTTTGCCAAACCAAGTTTCAAAAGAAGTGCATTTATAATATATTTCTACTTAAAGAGATATGGTAATTTGTAGGTCCTCTTTACTTCCTCTCTTTTTAAATTAGATCTCTTTAGACCTGTAAATGTTAGCAAAATCCTGAAGTGATGAGTCATATGAGATTCTGTATTTTATGTGAGATGCTTATGTAAAAGTAGATCCTGTTTGCCTCTATGCTTGAACATACTTTAGGTAAATATATATACATATATATGCATATATATGTACGTATATATACATATTTTTTAATTCTGATGAATGGAAAGTATTTTTTTCTAAATTTTCTTTTGGTGACTTTATTTTATCCATTTACATTATTTGTTTTCCATTGAAAACCTCTTCCCCCAAATGTGGTTTACATTCTCATTAGAAGTAAATACATCTGCACTTTCTAATACCAGATGAGCTCAAGGCTGTCCCCTTTCCCATTGTTCCTCTTAACCACATTCTTCGGAGTTCAAAGGTTTGCCAGAGCCCATGATTTAGCCATGATTTCTGAAAGGAGCAATTAGTTTAAAATCTTAAAATTACAATATGGACTTTTTAAATTTCCATACTTTATTTTGAAATTTGCATTATTTGGGGGTTTTGTTGTTTGTTATGTTATTTATTATGTTTTGATTTTAAACTCCACTGTGCCCTAGGCTTGGAAAGTCTCTCCTCATCACCCCACCTAAAACAAACAAAAAAACAGAGTTGAGAAATTGCTGTCTTTTCTTTATTATAGAAAAGAATTACGAAGGACATAGATCATGACTGTATGAGGGTCAGACAATGGTAACTTAGGAGAGTTACAAAACATAAGGGAAATGAAGACTCTCTGGCCTTTTATTCTACAAATATTCATTGAGTGATTTCTCTAAATCAAGCATTATTTTTGATGCTAAGGAAAGTGGTGATTAAAGCAAGATTCTGTATCACAATAAAATCAAAGGATTAGAAATTTTAAAAAATATAATGTAATATCAGATGATGATAATTATTTGCATAAGACTAAAACAGATTAAGACATAGAGTAGAACTACCTGATAAAATTCTCTATAATGGTGGAAATACTCTGTGTGTGTTCTATCCAGTGAAATAGTCATTAAGTACATTTTATATTGAGCTGTTGAATGCTGCTAGTGAGACAGAAGGACTCAATTTTTAAATTTTACTTCATATTTGAGCTGAAAATACTACAGACACATGGGGATAACGGCTACCATATTGTACAAAACAGATGTAACATGGATATTTTCTTTTCAAAAGTAATACTTGAACAAAACCTTCATGAAATGAGGGAGTGATTTTTCCTATAGCTAAGAAAAGAACATTCCATTTTGGGAATCTCTGAACCAAGAGAATGCGCCATTATATAGTGGTTTAAGAAGTGTCTTTGTTCAAGTATTTGTCTGCTTCAGGTCAAAGTAAACAAGATGTCTGGTTGAAACAAACCAAAACCTCTTGGTAGTTAAACTTCTTGCTTCCAATTCATTATACATTGTATAAGTTATTTTACTGCATAAATACCAAATAAACATATCTTATCACATCTGAGCTGCTTATTGTTTTGGTGAGGTTCATGATGGAATTGAATTGTTCAGCAATGAGCCTGCATCGATGATGAAGTCAGCTAAAGAAATAGATTAAACATTAAACATAATACTTGAAATATCTGAATAGCCAAAAATAATCACTTATTCCCCTTGACTTCTCTGACACTCACTCAAGGTGTTAAAAATGACAGAGAGAATTTCAGTTTGCAAAGAATAAGCACAACCATTTCCACTGTGGTTGTTAGATTTTTATACATTTTAAGAGTAATTAAATCAAATAAATTGTAATTAATTTAAGTATCAAATGTGATATGGTATCTCTGCTTAAATCCTATCCTTTGCAGAATATCATTTTCAGATTATTTGTCAATAAAAAATAAAGTAAATAATTTTTAAAATATCATCTATGGAAGGGAATTTTTATGCATTTAGTTTGCTGAGAGGTTGTACTATAGTATAAATATTTTGCTAAGACAAAGACTTTATAATGATTCATTGAACTAACCTAGCATTGCTCCATTCAAATATATTTAAATAAGTTGGAATGTGTTTTACTTTTACTGAATATGTGCTTTATTTGTACTACTTACAGTTGTCTAATTAATACAAACTAATAGTTCTTGCCAAATTTAATTATATTGTTTCTTACTATCTTTGGAATTTGCCAAAATGTTTTTATTGCATTTTGGCTGTGGTTATATTAATATGAACTCTCTTATTTCCAGCAACATATTCCAGATGTATTCGGGGCTTAGGAAAAATCATTTAACAAGTGGCATAAATGTGTTGACCCAAGTCTTGGATTCCAACCTGCATAGTGACAGCCAAACTTCTTGGAAGGTACTAAGTTCCAGGATCTATTGGCACTAAGTAAAGGAGAATGTTTCCTGTATCCTCAAGATATCAGAGTAGTAGAGAAACCAATAATTAAATATGATAAATAATTATTTCTTCAAAAATCTGCAAAGGTAAATTAGTTGAAATTTCTGAGTGACTTTCTATTTTAATTACTTGTAAAAATCGTGAATGCCATTTAAAATATTTTAAAGCATGTAATTTAAAAACATTTATCATGTACTCGATGGTACCTATGTACTATTATATTGAAATGATAACATTTTCTAAAAACAAACTCATGATGGTATAGATAAAAACACAAAGTACATCAGGGGGAATTTGGCACTTGGCAGGATATCAGAATTAATTTCCAAAGACTGACTAAGGCACAGACCTGGAATACAAGGATCACTTTTTAAGGAATTGTTCTCTTTATTCAATATGTCAAAAGTGAAGTATAATAGAATTCATGAGCATATAAGCAATATGGGAAGTATTCTGAAATGATTTGATAATTTTTCATTAAAGTTAAGTAAAATGATGTAAGAATTTGGGTTGTTTCCTCTTTTCTATCAGAAGAAGTAAATGACTTTGGATGTTTTAAGACCTCTTGT
Source organism: Glaucomys volans (assembly GCA_020662805.1). NCBI lineage: Eukaryota > Metazoa > Chordata > Mammalia > Rodentia > Sciuridae > Glaucomys > Glaucomys volans. Next base: position 5,407 of record JAJEJO010001791.1, read on the forward strand.
GAACTGGGCTAAACTAGATTGTTGATATATAACAGGCTTATTTTGATATCACAGTACTTCTAAATTAACTTTCCAGTGATAATCTGTAATTTATTTTTTAAAATTTCAGCATATACAGTGTGATATTACACTGAGATTTAAATAAGACCAATTAATAATCAGCTATTAATATTAACATACTAATCAGAAATACATTATTATGTATTGATCAGAGGCAACAATCAAAAATCAAATCAAACCAAAAATGAAAAATAATTTTTTTTAAAGTCTCTTTCAGTAAGGTAATTATCTTATTGAATAATGGGTCTTAAGTCATAAAATAAGTGATAATAATTAATATTATGAATATTAGAACTGACAGTTTTGTTGTATGCAAAATGTTGCAATCTGCTTAATTACAAAGATCTCTATTTGTTTTTGATACCTATAATGATATTTCAATGAGGAAGTCCTATATGATTAAAATGAAACAAACTATTTCAGAAACATTTATTAACATTAATTTGTTAAAATGAACCTTACTATTATGCATAACTATACAGTGAACTAATTGGAAAAAGGACCTTTTTGGAAGATTTCACCTCTAGAGGGAGTTCCATGTATTAAAAGTAAAGTTAAAGGAGAATCATATTTTTCTCTGTTTGGACAGGAAAGGGTGGTTTTGAGGGGTGAAGAGAGAAAGAGAGATATTTCTCTAACATAAATATATTCTTAGGCAGATCTGTTTTTCGTAAGATGTCATGTGGAAGTCAAGGAGCTGAAAAATTATTTAAGACTATTTTAGAACAAATAGTTTAATAAAGGTTTTATATATTAAGAACACCATATTTTGAGTTGAAGGCTATATTTAAACACTTTAATTTCCTAACAGTATAAAGACAAGTGGTTTCTGAGTCATGCAAACATCTGTCCTGGAGCCTCCAAGAGCTATTGGTTTTTATTCTTTGGTCACTTTGCTGTAGCCAGGAGTATGTTAGGGATTTAAAAACAAATGCTTCTTCAAGATTTTAAGGACACAAAATTTTTCTTTAAATTTAGAATTTCTTCACTTGAAATCTAATATAATAAACACATTTTGTTAAAAAAAAAAAACACAGAAAAAAGTGTACTGGTCACATACTGGTCATATATGCATGACCTATTTCAGTAAAAATATCAGTTAATGGACAAGTCATAACTGAAATTCCAAAAAAAGATACTGCCTCTTTGAATTATCAATATCTATATAACATTTTCTTAAATAATTACAAAAATGCATACAACAGCAACATAACCATATTTCACTTTTCATATTTTACTCTCTTCTTTTAATAAAATCAAGGAAGTAAAATATGACATTTTAGTAGTATTTTTATACTACTAAAGTAGTACAAAAGTATTTTTATACAATGTAAGAAAATCAAATGGCAATGATTTTGTCTCCATTCAAAGCCTTCGTCAAAAACTTGAACATAAAAGTTTACTGTGTAAACATATTTTATTTAAATATTATTTTGTGAATACAAATTTATTCCTTGATATGCATGCTCAATTATAAAGTTTGTCTTGTTTCCATGAAGAATTTTCCAGGAAGTGAAGTTACTTTGTTTATAAGCTTTATTACTTTCTTAAAATGAAATCTTAAGAAATATTTCTGCATATTAATAAAATATTTCTTAAAGTTCAGGATTAACTAAGAGAAGGAATTTCACTGGTTAAGTCAAATTTATATTGAGCTGCTATAAACATTGATGTGGCTGTGTTACTGTAGTATGCTAATTTTAAGTCCTCTGGATATAAACCAAGGAGTGGGATAACTGGGTGAAGAGGTAGGTCCATTCCAAGTTTTCTGAGGAATCTCCACACTGCTTTCCAGAGTGTCTGTATTAATTTGCAACTCTACCAGCAATGTAAAAATGTGCCTTTTTCCCCACAGCCATGCCAACAATAGCTAGACTATGGAACCAACCTAGATGCCCTTCAACAGATGAATGGATAAAGAAGATGTGGTATATATACACAATGGAATGCTACTCAGCCATAAAGAAGAATAATATTATGGCATTTGCGGATAAATGGATCAAATTGGAGATTAACATGCTAAATGAAATAAGCCAATCCCAAAAAAACAAATGTCGAATGTTTTCCCTGATAAACAGATGGGGGGTGAGAGAGGAATGGAGGATCTTTAGATTTTGTAGAGGGAAATGAGAGGGGGAGGACTGGAGGTATGAAAAATGGTGGAATGAGACAGACATCATTACCTTATGTACATGTGTGATTAGCAAGAATGATATGTTCATCATGCACAACCATAGAAATGAAAATGTGTACCCCATATGTGTACAATGAATGAAAATGAAGTCTATAAAAAGAAAAAAGAAAAAGAAGAAGAAAAAAAAGAAAAAAATATTGACATGCACAGAGCTGGAGATAATGATAACTAAATACACCTGAATATTTAAAAAATACTATTTCAAATTGTTCTTGAAATCATAAAATTTATTCGTACTCATCATCATTCACCAACCATGTGATTACAATGAAGACACTATGAAGCATAAAAATCTCATTAAAATAAACAGGCAAAAGAAGCAACCCTGAAACAAAGACATAGAGTTTTAAGGTCATTGAATGTACCATTTTGTCTACATTTCATGAACACTTGAGGTTGTAAGATTTGAGGAAAAAAATTAAAGATGTTGAATGTTGATATGTAAACTCTCATGTTTGCAATTTTTATGTAACTACCCTGTCTTGAAAAAATTTCACCTGCAGAGGTTTTAATTAAGATTATTGAAAAATTTAAGGGCTAATTAAATGGAAAAGAGAAAATTTATTCAAGACATCCTTTGGTATATCTCTCTATATATTGCTCTAGAATGGTAGACATATAGATATATGTATACAAAATGCAAACTTAAATTTGTTTTAATAGTACAAAATTCAGAAGATGAATATATTTACATGACATAAAAAGAGCTTTTCCAAACTAAGCTTGTTAAACTTAGTTCTGTGTTTTTAAATTCATATGATTATGCAACATCTAACCAAGAAGGAGAAAGACGAGCACAGCCTGTCTCTTTTGTTGACTATAATGTGAAACCTTGGACAGCCAGCTGAGGACTCCTCAAAGTAAAACAAAAAGCAAGTGGATAGGGACAGGAAGACAAAAGCTGAAATACAGATGGGATGCAGTGCAACCATGTGCACTCTCTCCTCTTCCTTCTCTTCACCATGATGAGGTCCCAGGGGGAATCCACTGTTGAGAGCTGGGCCATGGTAGCAACTAATCTCCAACAGACTTTCCATCTGCAAAGATAATAGAAAGAAAATGTTTACAATCTTAAGGGTGTATAAATGCACATTTGTTTTTCTTTTCTCTCATAGGAAGATTCAGTCAAAGAGGTGCAGCTGAAAGTGTTATTTCATCCATTACTCCAAGGACTCCTATTTTCATTTAGCAAAGAATGATATATCGAAACTGAGATGTGAGTTCCAATTTGATTATCACTATATGTGGATATATGTATCCACATACGCGAACAGGGAAATAAATCAATCATATCTACCTAAATATCATCACTGAGCTCTCATACTAATTCCAAACTAAAACTACAAGGCTATCCAAGCATTACTCTGGTAATTAAAATACTTAATTCTATTATTTTCTTTTTGAAAAAATTTCCTCTAATTAGTTATACATGAAAATAGAATGCATTTTATATAGTGTACATAAATGGAGCATAAATTCTCATTCCTCTGGTTGTACATGATTCAGAGTTACACCAGTAGCTTAATCATTCATGTACATAGGGTAATGATATCTGATTCATTCTACCATCCTTCCTATCCCCCCACCCCACCCCTCTCTTTTATCCCCTCTTATATTAGTTCCTTTATTATTCTCTAACCACCCCACCACACACACCCACACACACCCACACACACACACTGTGGATCAGTATCCACTTATCAGAGAAAACATTCAGGCTTTGTTTTTTTGGGATTGGCTTATTTCACTTAGCATGATATTCTCTAGTTCCATCCATTTAACTGCTAATGCCATAGTTTTATTCTTCTTTAAGGCTGAGTAATATTTCATTGTGTATATGTACCACATTTTCTTTATCCATTCATTTATTGAAGGGCATCTAGGTTGCTTTCATAGTTTGGCTATTGTGAAGTAAGCTGCTATAAACATTGATGACATTGAGTCATTATAGTATGCTGTTTAATGCCTTTGGGTATAAACCATGAAGTGTGATAACTGGGTCAAATGGTGGTTCCATTTAAAGGAATCTCCATACTGCTTTCCAGAATGATTGAACCAATTTGCAGTCCCACCAGCAATGTATGAGTGTACCTTTTTCCCCACATTCTCGCCAACTCTTATTGTTGCTTGTATTCTTGATAATTGACATGAAATTAGTGTGATGAAATCTTAGAGCAGTTTTGATTCACATTTCTCTAAGTGCTAGAGACAGTGAATATTTTTTCATCAAAACTTGATCCCATCAAGAGGAATTGATGCACAACTCTGCTTCAGGGAGAAAGGTGAGAAAGTAGAATGAAGTAAAAAGGGTGAAATAAGGCAGGGAATGGAAAGATGAGGTAAGAGAAAAGACAGAGGAAAATGGGGACCTGAAAAAAGAAGTGGGAGAGAGGAAAAGCGAGTTTAAGTATTTGGCCACAGGTACAATGCTTATACCTACTGAGGGGACAGTTGGATGAGATAAAGGAGAGTATATGATAGCTCTCCTCTGATAGGAGGGAAGACTTAGGGAAGAACAGGAAAGGAGGACCTTGTGCCTGTCACAGCCATGCTTGCCAAGCAGGTTCAAAGTGCTGGTCTTTTTCCATGTGGTGTTATTTCAAAACCAGAACTCTAGCTTCTTGTCAGTATATGAGCTCAAGGTTCAGTCCTGTCTTAGTCTATTTAGGCTGTCATAAGGTCTGTGGCTTATAATCAACACACCTTTATTACCCACAGTTCTGGAAGCTGGGAAGCCAAGGTCAAGGCCTGGAAGACTGTGTCTGGTGAAGCCTCCCTTTTTGGTTCATGGATGGTGATTTTACACTGAATTATCATAGGAGTGAAGGGGCTATCTCGCTCTCTGCAGTCTCCATAATAAAGACACTAATCCCAGGAGGGCTGAGCCCTCAGGAGTTAATCAACTGATGCCTCACCTTCTAATGCCTTCTAATACCATCAGCTTGGGGTTAGTACTGCACTGTATGAATTTTGGGAGGACACAAGCATGTGCATCATAGCAATATACAGTCAAGAGGATAAAGAATAAAAATTAGGAAGCTGACAAGTAATGCTATCCCCTTATTTCTGATATGTAGTTTACTTACTATTATACAGACAATAACCAAATTTAGAACAGTTTCTCACTCTAAAATGTTTCCTTTCCAGCCATGTATGTGGTCAATCTTCTCTCTCAAGCAATGGCTCCACACAACCTCTGTTTGATTTCTGTCATAATAGAGTTCCCATTTAAGAATACATTACAGACATAAATAAAAGGGATGTGATACTTTGTGTTTCATTTATTTTGCTTAATATGTTTTTGATGCGTACCTGTGTTATTACATGTATCAAATATTGGGCTTTTTTCAATGTTGAGGATGTGTACATTAAGATGGGCTTATCCATTTATTAAGTGACATACATTTATTTTTATTTAATTTTTAAATTAGTGTGATTAGTGCTGCTGTCAATGGTCATAGTTACATGTATTTGTGGACCTATGATTTTATCTTGGATAGTATCTTTGATTTTGTGGTTGTAAGAAAACTGTTTCTTTATCATAAGAGATTGCACCAATTTGCATTTTTGCCCAGAATAGATATCACCAAAGCAAGCATTGCAAGATCAAGCATTTGAAGTGGCCAAGTTAGAAATATCAATATTTCTATAATTAAGCCTTGGAATTCTGAGAACATCACTTCCAACACAATTCATTATTTAAATAAATCATTAAGGTAGAAAAAATCAAAAGGGAATTATAAAGTATGCTCAAGTAACAATGGAAAGCCAGAAAAAGGAAGTGTGAATTAGAATTACAGAGAAGTAAAGAAAACATTAAAATGGGTGACTTAAATCTTAACATGTCTATAATTGCATTATATGGGAGTGACCTATCAATGAAAACTCAGATACTGCCAAATGGATTTGAAAACCCTCACCCAACTGTAGATTGTCATTAAAAAAACTAATTAAAACAGTCATGTATCACTTAACAAAATGATAGTTCTGAGAAATGTACCATTAAGAAATTTCATTGTGAAGCAAACATTATAGAGTATATTTATGCATACCTGTATAATATAGCCTATTACATATGTTGGCTATATCATCTCTTACTGGCAATTTTAGCAGTGAATTTTGTATGCTAGTATGCTAGGGGACCTCATGAGTAAAAAACCATGAGATTAATTCAAGTACAGGAGGAAATGATGCAATCAATAGACACTGCAAACAACTAATGAGGTTGCTCCTGATGCAACACTCATACAGTTTTACTGCAAACTTCTTTTTTAATGAGCAGAAGTACATAGTAAAATAATGATTAAAATATAGTACTAGTACCTATTCATTGAATATCATTATGAAGATTTATGTATTGTACCTAATTATACATGCTGTACATTTATACGACTGGCCATGCAGTACATTTGTTTATTCCCAGAATCACCACAGACACATGAGCAATGTGTTGCACCAGTACTGCAATGTCACTAGTCAACAGTGAATTTTCAGCTCCATTATAATCTTATGAGACCACCATCATACATGAAGCCTACTGTTGACTAGAATGTCACTCTGTGGCACATGGCTATGCAATAACTAGAGGGAAAAGGTAGACAATGGAAAAAGCTTGACCATGTAAATGTGATCTAAAAAAATATCAGAAGTGATTATAGTACATCAGAAAAGTGAAATTCACAGCAGTTCAGTACACACAAATAAATAAACACATGTAAAACTGGTAATATCTAAATAAGTTTGGCAAATCACACCAATGTCAATTTTCCATTTTAGATATTGTACTCTGTGCAATATGATAATATTTGGAGAAACTGGGTCAAGAGTGTATGAGACTTCCTAATATTTTCCTTTAAAACTGCCTGTGAATCTATATTAATTTTAAAATAAAACATAAATGTTTATGCACCAAACAATGAAGCATCTAAGTACATCAAACAAACCCTTCTCAACTTCAAGAATCAAATAGACCACAGGACAATAATACAGAATGCCATTAACACATCTCTCTCAGTACTGGATAGATATTCCAAACAAAAACTAAACAAAGAAATTGTAAAACTAAATGACACAATCATTAATTTAGATTTAATGGATATAAATATAAAATATTTCATCTATCATCAAGCAAATATACTTTCTTCTCAGAAGCACAGGGATCCTGCTCTAAAATAGACCAAATCTTAGACCACAAAGAAATCTTAGCAAATACAAAAATATAAAGATAATACCTTGCATTCTGTCAGATCATAATGGAATGAACTTAGAAAACAAAATAGAGCCAGGTGCAGTCGCACAAACCTGTAATCTCATTGACTCAGGAGCTGAGGAAGGTGGATTATGAGTTCAAAGCCAGCTTCAGCACCAGCAAGGTGCTAACCAACTTAGTGAGACCCTGTATCTAATAAAATACAAAATATGCTGGGGAGGTGGCACAGTGGTCAAGTTCCCCTGATTTCAATCTCTGATAAGCCCCCCCAAAGAAATCACAATAGAACAAAAAATATAAGTTGCTCCAACACCTGGAAAATAAATTACATGCTATTGAATGATGAACTCATAGAAGAATAAATCAGGGATGAAATAAAAAAAATACTTAGAGGTAAATGAGAATAGTGATGAAACATTGAAATTTCTGGAACACTATGAAGTCAATGTTAATAGGAAAGTTCATTGCATTGAGCTCATTCCTTGAAAGAATAGAAAGTCAATGAATAAATGATATAACATTACATCTCAAATGCCTAGAAAAAGAAGAACAAATCAACACCAAAAGCAATAGAAGACAGGAAATAATTAAAATCAGATCTGAAATCAATGAAATTGAAACAAAACAAAAAAATTGACAGAAGGGTCGTTCTTTGAAAAATAAATACAATTGATAAACCACTAGCCACACTAGAAAAGAGAGAGAGAAAGCTCAAATTGTGAAAATTCCTGATGAAAAAGGAAATATTATGATGGACACCACTGAAATACAAAAGATAATTAGAAACTATTTTGAAAATTTATACTCCAATAAAATAGATAATCTCAAAGACATCAACAAATTTATAAAGATATATGATGTACCCATATACTGAATCTGAAGGACATACAAAATTTAAACAGATTGATTTCAAGCAATAAAATTGAAGATGCCATGAAAAGCATAACAATCAAGAAAAGTCCAGGAACACCAGATTCTCAGCCAAGCTCTATTAGAACTTCAAAGAAGAATTACCCCTAATACTCCTCAAAATATTCCAGGAAGAAGAAATAAAGGGAACCCTTCCAAACTCATTCTGTTTGGTATCAGTATCACCCTGATACCAAAAGCAGACAAAGACACATGAAGGAATGAAAATTTCAAACAAATATTCCTGATGAATTTATATGCAAACATTCTTAATAAAATATTGGCAAATTGTATACAAAAACACATTAAAAATATAATGCACTATGGTCAAGTGGCTTCCATCCTAGGGATGCAAAATTGGTTCAACATGCAGAAATCAATAAACACAATCCACCACCTCAATAGATTTAAAGACAAGAATCACGTGATAATTTCAACAGATTCAGAAAAGGCATTTGACAAAATTCATCACTGCTTTCATGCTCAAAACACCACAAAAACTGGGAATAATAGGAACATACTTCCACATTGCAAAAGCTATCTGTGTCAAACCTGAGGCCAACATCTACCTAAATGGTGAAAAATTGAAAGTATTCCCTCTAAAAACTGGAATAAGACAGGGATGCCCTCTTTCACCACTTCTATTCAACATAGTTCTGGAAACTCTAATCAGAACAATTAGATGAAAGTAATTAAAGGGTCAGAATAGGAAAAGAAGAGCTCAAACTATCACTATTTGAATATGAAATTATTCTATATGTAGAAGATCCAAAAATATCCCCCCCAAAATCTAGACCTAATAAATGAATTCAGCAAAGTAGCAGGATATAAAATCAACACCCATAAATCAAACGTATTCCTATACATCAGTGATGAATCCACTGAAAGTGAAATTAGGAAAACTACCCCAATCACAATAGCCTCAAAAATAATAAAATAATTGGGAATCAACCTAACAAAAAGGTGAAAGGCCTCTACAATGAAAATTGCAAAACAATAAAGAAATAAATTGAAGAAGACCTTAGAAGATGGAAGGATCTCCCATGCTCTTGAATAGGCAGAATTAATATTTTCAAAATGGCCTAACTACCAAAAGTGCAGATTAATGCAATTCCTCCTAAAATCCCAATGACATTCTTCATAGAACTAGAAAAAGCAGTCATAAAATTTATTTGCAAAAATAAGAGCCCTCAAGCAGTCACAGCAATCCTTAGCAAGAAAAGTGAAGCAGAAGGCATCATGGTACCAGTCCTTAAAATATACTACAGAGCCATAGTAACAAAACAGCATGGGATTGGCACCAAAATAGACATGTAGACCAGTGGTACAGAATAGAAGACACAGAGACAAACCCACATAAATACAGTTATTTCATACTAGACAAAGCTACCAAAAACATTCATTAGAGCAAATATAGCCTCTTCAACTAATGAGGCTAAGAAAACTGGAAATCCATTTGTAGCAAAATGAAATTAAACCCCTACCTCTCACCCTGCACAAAACTCAACTCAAAGTGGATCAAAGACTTAGGCACTAGAACAGAGAACTCTGCCTAATAGGAGAAAAAGTAGGCCCGAATCTTCACCATGGAAGTTTAGGACCTGACTTTCTTAACAAGATTCCTAAAGTGCAATAAGTAAAATCAAGATTCAATAAATGGGATGGATTCAAACTAAAAGTTTCATTTCAGCAAAGGAAACAATCAAGAATGTGAAGAGAGAGCCTACAGATTGGGAGAAAATCTTTACCACATGCGCCTCAGATAAAGCATTAATCTCCAGAATTCAGAAATCTCAACACCAAAACTCCCAAATAACCCAATCAATAAATGGGCTAAGGAAATGAATAGACACTTTACAGAAGAAGATATACAATCAATAAACATATATATATGAATAAATGTTCAACATCTCTAGCAATTAACAAAACACAAATCAAAACTACTCTGAGATATCATCTCACTCCAGTTAGAATGGCAATTATCAAGTATATAGGCAGATTCAAGATGGCGGGGTAGAGGAAGGCTGCATTCCTAATTGCTCGGGATTCAAACAGCAGGAATATGGCTCTCAACGAGATTTTATATTCAAAGCACAAATAAGGGGTCCCCAGTTGCCGCTCCAGAACCAACTCAGCCGGGCTGGGCTCGGCCCCGCCACGGGCAGCTAGCACCCGGGAGCGCCAGACCCTGCAGCTGCTTGACCTGGGTCTGCACCAGCCAACAAGTGAGTGTGGGTACCCAGAAGCGGTTTTGAAGTCACTGGCCATGGCTCTGGCACCAGCCAGCAACCTCCCAGGCGGAGACCAAGCATCTCAGGCTACCTGGGGCCTCGCCGCGACTTCTGGAGAGGTCTGGCCGGGAGCCTTTGGGATCACTGACTCCGGCGGGGAGTTGGAACTACTCCGCACCATTTTGGCAGCTTCCCTGGCAGAGAGGGCCCATCTCCAGCTTCCTGGGGCCTCCAGCGGCATCTGGAGAGGTCCAGCTGGGAGCCTCTGGGATTGCTGACTCTGGCAGGGAGCTTAGGACCTTTGGCGCCAGCTTACAGTGTCCCCAGGAGAGAGCAACCACCTGCCACCGCCTGAACCTCCAGCGAGGAGTTCAGGTCAGCCTGGGCTCTCAAGCCCAGTGTCTCCATCACTGAGCACAGTTCTGTGACACCACCCCAAATTGATCTAGTGCCCAGGCCCACACCCAGGCCCAGAGTCTACCACCTTGCTGTATCTAATTGTCTATCAACACTAGGCTGCCTCTGCCCAGAAGCATTGATCATTCCCAACCTGGAGGTAGTGGGACAGCACCTTTCTTGGGTCACCGCTTGATCAAGCACCCCTCAAGCAACAGAGGGGAAGATACACGAGCACCATGAGAAAACAGGGGAAGAAAGTGTCCCAATTAAACCTAGATGATATATCAAGAGAACCCAAAGACAGCATGGTAGAAGGAACGACAGAAAGGGAGTTCAGAATGTTCATAATTAAAGTGATCCGAGAAGAGAATGATGTGATGAGAGAGCAGATTCAGGCTATGAATAATCAGCTAATAGAGCAATTGCAGGAAGCAAAAAATCACTTCAATAAAGAGATAGAAATTCTGAGAAACAAACAAACAGAAATTCTTGAAGGAAACAAGGAAATGAAGTAAACAATAAACCAAGTTAAAAACTCAATAGAAAGCATAATTAACAGAATAGATCACTTGGAAGACAGAACCTCAGACAATGAAGACAAAATATTTAATCTTGAAAGCAAAGTCGAACAAACAGAGAAGATGGTCAGGAATAATGAACAAACCCTCCAAGAAATATGGGACATCATGAAAAG
>JAJEJO010001791.1:22714-49024 GCA_020662805.1 Glaucomys volans
ATTTACAATAAGGGTTGGGGGGTAGTGAAATGCGAGTTTCTTTGGATTAGGTACAGGGGAGTTAAGTGGGGGAGGGGATAGGAAGGAGAGTAGAATGAATCAGACATTACCCTATGTATATATATGGTTACATGACTGGTATAATTCTACATCATCTACAACTAGAAGAATGAGAAATTTTACTCCATTTATGTGTCAAAATGTATTCTACTGTCATGTATAACTATTTAGAACAAATTTTAAAAATTTAAAAATTAATAAATGAAACAATCCTTATAATCAAAGTTTGAAACATTTTATATCCCAACCAAAAGAGGACCTCTAATTTATAGTATTACCTGCAAAATCAAGTTACATGCTCTGCACATTAGATACTACTATCTGTATGAATGATAGAGAAAAGGAATACATATTCTGCATGTGTATATGTGTGCACGCGCGCACATGTGTGTGTGTAGGTTGTACTGAGAACTGAACCCAGAGATGCTCTGCCACTGAGTTTCATCACTTGTTTATTTGTTTGTTTATATAACAGGGAGTCTTGCTAAGTTACCCTGGTTGGTGTCAAACTTGTAACCCTCCTGCCTCAGACTCCAGAATGACTAGGATTAGAGATGTGCAGAAGTGAACCTCCCTTATATTCCTTTTTGACATTGTAAAAGTTAAGAACAAACTTTGAAAGGATACAAAAATGATACCTGTTAAGATGTGGGAGTTTAAGTTTAAGGTATAACACTTTATAACATGTGAATCATGTGAATATTTATTATTAAAGTAATAAATCAAACAAGATTTGTTATATACTTTGAAAAAACAGACTTTTTATCAATATAATGGAAGAACTCAGGAATAATTAACAAAAATCAAATTGGATGTGTAAAATGTTAGCACATCAAGACAAATGGGATTTGGTTCAGAATAGGAAAAGTTTCAATACATCAAAAGAGAAAAAAATAGTATTTATCTCACATGGAAAATAAACCTTTTATATAATTTAATAATTATTTATTACAAAATAATTGCATATCAAGAAATAGAAAGATGCATATCAACTTTAGAGAATAACTACAAAACATTGATAGCCATGTAAACAGCGTCCCATTAAAGTAAGACACAGGATGAACATGCAAAATGTGATTTTCTCTCAGCATTTTATTTAATATCTTGAAACTAGGGAAGAAAGTGAAAAGATTAAGTAAAATATATTGACAAATTATATAATTATCTCACATAAATCCAACTTAATCTACAGATTAATTAAAAGACCTACAAGACAATTTCAGAAATATCAATAAAAAGATGAAAGTAGAGAGGCATTAGTGTTCCCATAGAATAAATTACATATAGCAAAAATAAAACCTAATTGAAAATAGGGCCAAAACAATATTGTATATAGAGTTAGGACAAAAATCTTAAGAGTTTTTTGAATGTTAACATAGGAGCTAACACCACAGGTAATAAGGAGTGCTACAGAATTACTTATGAAGGATTAGCATAACTAGAGCTAGATCTCTGCTAAAAACATGATTAATTCAGGATCTGTAAAGAAACAGATTGCCAGGAGTAGATGGCATAGGTGCTGGCCTTGTTTATCATGCCACTTCCATACTCTAGATTAGAAATAATAAGGTCCTGTAGGGAAAGAATTAATGACAATTAGAAATGAGGAAGAGAATATAAATAAATACGAGAAATAATATGAGGTAGAATTTTAACAACTTAACAATTTATTGGTTATGTGATACATAATTTAAATGCTCTCCCTGGGTGATTCAGAATGCAATTAACTAAATTAAACAATGATAGAGATATAGGCTCTAATGAAGGCCAAGAGAATATGAAGTCCTTAGAGAAGAGGAGAAAAGGGGCTGAGGAGGTATCACTTTGAATCTGAAGCAATTAAACAAAATATTTGTTTGTATTTATGTGGGTATGAATCAGCATACATATTCACTAAGGAGAAACTACAAGATCCAGAAGAATTTTAATCTTTTTCTAATTTGCATTTCCATACATTTTACAATCACACCATTTAAACTGCTAATTGTATGTGTGAACTTGACTGGGTTACCATGCTTGAAGATGGTCAAACATTACTGTATTGTGGATGTTTTTAAATTTTCTTATAGATGAAATAACATTTAAATTGGACTTTCAATAAAACTGACTACCCTGCACCATAAGGGTGAGCCTCATCTAATCAGTTGATAGAGTGGGGATTTATCCAGCTGGTGGCTATTAGACTTCAACTGCTGATTTTGTAGTTTTCAACCTCCATAATGCATTAGCCAATTCTGTAAAATAAACCCATTCCCCCATCACTCTCTCTGTCTCTGTATATATATATATATATATATACACACATATATATCTATATAGATATATAAGATGTATAATTATGTATACTTCCTATTCTGTTTTTCTGAAAAACAATACTCTTATTTGTCTCTCCCTTTCTTTTTTTTCATTAAAATAAAGATTCATAGGTTTAATTTTCCTTAGAGAAATGTGTGGTCCCCAGGGAACCACTCTAACTTATCTTTGATATTAATTTTCTGGATGCAATGCATATTTCAGTGACTTCATTTATTGTACCTATATCAAATACTTCATGAGGCAGCAACATGTTTGCTGATGTCTTTAGGGGATTTGAACATAAGGTAGTCAACTGCCCTTTCTCAAATGTAAAAAAATCTTTGCTTTAAATGAGTGCAGAACTTGTCAGGATGGTTCCTTTACCCTGGCAAGTGGCAGATATTTAGCATCTCTTCCAAAACAATGCATTTTACCTTGAGCCCAACTCTAGCACCCTTAAGTGTTTTTGGTTCGTATAAGGGAGGAGTCCAATACACAGCTCTGGTTTCATGCTTAAATATTTCCTATAGAGGTTGGGAGCCTCTGCCTGGCCCCTTGCCCTCTCCTCAATCTTTCTTAGAGAGTAAACAGACTTCCTCCACGTCTTGGACTAAGAGTACACTTTCATAATTCATCAAAAATTAATGTTTTCATTTGCTTTAGTGACTGTGGACTCCGAACCCTGTGCTCTGTCAGAAGTAAGAAAGATAATGTGTCCCTAATACACTCAAAAGGTGCCTGTCACTCACTTGGTTTACTTGTGAACCAGATCTCTGTTGGGCTCACATAATTTTATTGTTTGTGGATTATCTACTTTCTGTCAGTGCTAAGATAGGAATGACATTTTCTTATAGTGGTAAACAATCTGAGAGACAGCAGAAGACCTCAGTTGTGTTCCAGCCACAAAAAACTACTGAGCTACAGAACCAAGATTTATTCACTGTCTAGTACATATGCTGTATTTCAACTAAACTAATATGAATATACACTCCAATACCCCAAGTGATTTCTAAACATATCACCTTTATTCTGAACATCATATTCCTTCATATTTTGCTAAGAAAATGGGGTAATTTGCAGTATATTGTGTCAGTGTATCTCCTTTACACCTCAGCATGTCAGGATGCACTTGTCTAATGTATATGACATCTGCCTTTTATATATGTATATCATATACATACATATATATTATTTATGCTTATAGATGTGGGTATTTCCTTTTCATTGACTCATACAATGATACATTCATTAACAAGGCTTAGTAACCACATATGTAGTACTATTTTAGGCACTGGAGATGAAAAAAGAGAATATTCCCTATTTGAGTGCTCAGAATTTGTAGGAGGAAAGAAAAGAGGAAGACAAGAAAACTGAATTACTGCAAAATAATAAGAAAACTAACAAAATCTGGAAAAAGAAATCGAGATATAGTTAGCCACCTCTGACTACAGAAGAGTTGAGGCTATGATAAATACTACTTTAATAAACATACCTTTTTCTCTTTGTCAGGCCATTGGTATGAGGGAATGTCAATTTAACTAGTAGATAAGATGTATTTGGGTTTTTGTATTGGCATGGTTGGAGTACCCACAACTTAGAGTGAAATACATTTATTCAATCATACATTAAGTATATTTTCAAGATAATTGATGTATTTGTTAAATTGTCATACAGAAATTTTGTGTCCTTTGTATGATCATTAGCAATCATGGAATTCCCTGTGAGTTTTAAAAGAGTTTGCTATAATGTTGTTCAAACTTCTCAGGACAAAATGTGGTTGTTTCATTTTACAATTCAGAATGTATGACTAATGTGGAGACCTTGTTTCTCTTTTGTTAGCTGTCCTGTGTGGAAGTGGGTGTATATAATTTTTCTATGTTTCTACTTTCCTAAAAACTTTTAAAAGCAATTTATATATATATATATATACATATATATATATATATATATGTGTGTGTGTGTGTTTGTGTGTATATAAT
Organism: Glaucomys volans; assembly: GCA_020662805.1. Lineage (NCBI taxonomy): Eukaryota > Metazoa > Chordata > Mammalia > Rodentia > Sciuridae > Glaucomys > Glaucomys volans. The sequence continues at coordinate 27,049 of JAJEJO010001791.1, forward strand.
TTATGTACCTATAAATCAACACTTTAACAACCATATGTATAGCTATCATTTAATATACGTAATTTGCTTTTTAATTTATGTTTGATATGTTTGATATACAAAAAGTTTGCAATGGAATACATTAATATTTTTATATATTTGGACTTTGTTATAAATAACTCATCTACTGACTTTCTATATGTATTTATGCTATATCTATTTCATGTTTTTGTACATTTGATGTTTTACCTCATGCAATGTTTTTTATCTTACTAACATTGACCCAAATATCAGAAATACTGAGAGCTTAAATTCCATCTTCAACTGTCTTTCAGTGCTACTATGAGCATGCTTTTGTAGTTTTCTTTTTCCCATGTATTTGCAATTTCGACCACTTTTGGTGAATATTTAGGAGTGAAGTTAAAAGGTCATAGGATATGTCTCTCTTGTGTATTCAGAGAGTGGCAAACTATTTTCTGAGTAATTCTATAATACACTATATATTATATTTCTGTTTGCTCTTCAAGTTTTAAATATACTCATCCCTCTTTGTTGTAGTGTACTCAGTGACCGTCAACTCTTTCTGCTAAAATAGTAAAGGGAGTGTTCAGCACCCTAACTTCGCGATGGCAGGAGCCTGCCTCACCTCCTTTGGGAGTCAGTCTATCCATATAAATATTTATCTGCCATCTTCAGCTTCCCTACACACAAATTCACTCTAACTCCAATAATTTCATTTACTCTCATTTCCTAATTGTCACTGGGTTCTTCCCAAACACTGCTCTCCTACTGTCTCCAGCACCCTCTGAAATTCTTCTCTTTTGTAAATGCTGCTGCACAAAAACCCTTTTCATGAGACATCTGTGTCACCTTGTCCTCACATTTCTCCTGTGAAGCTTAGATCCATTGTGAATAAGTTCTCTCTTGTGAATATTCAACTAAATACCCCTCAATCTTTTAAAAAAGTGAGTCTAGAGCCTGGATAAAGCTTGTCTGCTCATCTATTCAGTCTTTCAAATAACTATTCTATTGTTATTCAAAATTGTATTTTGAAAGTCATGTTATCCTGTTCCATATCTCTTTTGAATCCATAATGACTGTCATCCAGGAACCCCACTCTATTCTCTGGTCCCCTGTATTCCCCATTATTTCCTATTCAACCAGAAAACTATTTACATCTCTATCTCAGCATCACCTTTAAAACCGATCACTACATATTTCCTTAGATATGATAAATATATATATATATAAATGTATATATATATACATGATAATTCTTGCTTTTTGAATGAATTTGAATGTCTAGGTTTCTTTCTTCATTGTTGTACACTAACTTATGAGAAGCCTTATGTAAAATTACATAACCCAAATCATCATGACCATTATAAATATGTAGTCTATAACATCAGTTCTGGAAAAGATCCCTTTAAATGTTCAGGGTAAACTCACTTCCTCATAGCATCCAGCATCGATTAAACATTGTCACCTTTATACCCTAAACCCTTGGTGAGTCTCATCATTTTTTTTTAAATCAACAAGTACCCTTGTACAATTACAGGGGAACATTGAGGCTGGACAAGGGATGGAGAAATGTATCTTTGTTAGTTGGTTTGTTTTTAGTGGTTCTGGGAATGGAAACCAGGTCCTCCTGCATGCTGGAATAGCACTCTATCACTGAGTTATATCCCCAGTCCTGGAGATAAGTCTAAAACATTACCATCCTGGGATATTTCCCGATGCAATTGTATTTTTTTAATTTAATTTTATTTTTTAAATTTTTTTTTATTGTTGCAGACTGCATTTTGATTTATTGTATACAAATAGGGTACAACTTTTCATTTCTATGGTTGTGCAGAATGTATTCATAATCATACATTCAATCATACAATAGGGTAATGATGTCTATCTCATTCTACCATTTTTCATACACCCCTCTCAGTTCCCTCTATATAATCTAAAGTTCCTTCATTTTTCTCTCACCCCCACCCCCTCACCCCCATTATATATCATCATCCACTTATTAGGGAAACATTCGACCTTTGGTTTTTTAGGCTTGGTTTATTTCACTTAGTATGATATTCTCCAATTCCATCCATTTATCTGCAAATGCCATAATATTATTCTTCTTTATGGCTGAATAATATTCCATTGTGTATATACACCATAGTTTCTTTATCCATTCATCTGTTGGAGGGCATCTAGGTTGGTTCCACAATCTAGCTATTATAAATTGAGGTGCTATAAACATTGATATGATTGTGTTACTGTAGTATGCTAATTTTAAATCCTTTGGGTATAAACTGAGGAGTGGGATAACTGGATCAAAAGGTGGGTCCATTTCAAGTTTTCTGAGGATTCTCCACACTGTTTTCCAGAGTGGTTACACCAATTTGCAACTTCACCAGCAATGTAAAAGTGTGCCTTTTTCCCCAAATCCACAACAACATCTATTATTGTTTGTGTTTTTTATAATTGCCATTATAATTGGAGTAAGATGAAATCTTAGTGTTGTTTTAATTTGCATTTCTCTAATTACTAGAAATGTTGAACACTTTTTCATATATTTATTAATTGCCTGTATATCTTCTTCTGCAAAGTGTCTTTACAGTTCCTTGGCACATTTATTGATTGGGTTCTTTGGCTCTCTCCTCACATTATTGAGTGTATCCTTTGCTGAGTCTAAAGCATTTCTGTTCATAAGTGATGAATCCTTTGAAAGAGAAATTAGGAAAACCACTCCATTCACAATAGCCTCAAAAAATAAAATACTTGGAAATCAATATCACAAAAGAGGTGAAAAACCTCCATAATGAAAGCTACAGAACACTAAAGAAAGAAATTGAAGAAAAGCTTAGAAGATGGAAAGATCTCCCATGTTCTTGGATAGGCAGAATTAATATGGTCAAAATGACCATTCTACCAAAGGCACTATACAAATTCAATGCAATTCCAATTAAAATCCCAATGATGTTCCTCATAGAAATAGAGAAAGTAATCATGAACTTCATCTGGAAGAATAAGAGAACTTGAATAGCCAAAAGAACCCTGAGCAGGAATAGTGAAGCAGGAGGTATCACAATACCAGACCTTCAATTATACTACAGAGCAATAGTAACAAAAACAGCATGGTATTGGCACCAAAATAGACAGGCAGACCAATGGTACAGAATAGAAGACACAGAGGCAAACCCACATAAATAGTTTTCTCATACCAGACAAAGGAGCCAAAAACTTACAATGGAGAAAAGCTAGCCTGTTCAACAAATGGTGCTGGGAGAACTTAAAATCTATATGCAGTAAAATGAAATTAAACCTCTATCTCCACCCTGTTGAAAACTCATCTCAAAATGGATCAAGGACTTAGGAATTAGACCAGAGACCCTGCACCATATAGAAGACAAAGTAGGCCTGAATCTTCATCATGTTGGTTTAGATCAGACTTCCTTAACAAGACTCCCTAAGCACAAGAAATCAAAGCAAGAATCAATAAATGGGATGGATGCAATTGTTCTTAATTGTAAATGCTTTTGCTCAGAGGATCTGAACTATGCAGTTAAGTAAAATTATCTCCCAAATGTAGTAATACTTTATCATACTGAATGGAAACTTTCATGTTGCAAGTATTTTTTCCTGTGTTTTCCTGTATAATTGAAAACGTATTGTCATTTCAATTGAAATGTTTCTCAAGTGTTTCATTCTTTTACAATCTTCTTAAAATAGTCTTATCCACAGCTAAGTAGAAAAGCTTTCTCATTTTCAGTTTTTGGTATGATTTCCTTTATGTATTTATTTATACATACATGAATTTTAACTTCTTAACAATTGTTTTACCTGAAAATAAAATTTTATTAAGTTGATAACTCAAAATATTGGTTGATTATGTCACTTTATTAGAATATTTTATCATTTTCTCTCTATGTTGCAGTTTTCAAATCTCTTTAAATAGCTGCATATACAAACATAGACATGCACATATGCTTATTTCTAGCTGATGGGGAAATATTTTTTATGCTCCATTAACCCATCTGAATATTTTAATGACTTTAACTTTTATGGAATTTAACATTTTTTTAATAGGGTTTAAATTGATTATAATGTTAATGAAACTGATGCTGGGCTGAAGATATGCCAACGATTGGGAGTTCTGAAGGATTGTTCAGTGTCTCTGAAGCAGGAGGGAGATGACCAGCACTCTGAGACTGGTCACCTGATCACCTCTCCATGGAGGAGAGAGACCAATACAAGACCCCTGTGCTGAGGGAAATCTCAAGACATCAATTGTGACTAAATCAACACTTCTTCCCAATCCTTTTCATCAGCCTTATATCTCATGTAATGGAAGTACTTTGTTACGTGAATAAAAGTGTTGCTGCTCTTAAATGCTATATAAAATTCCTTAAAAAAATCTTAATGTCCTATGTGCCACAAGTCTTGCCAAGGGTTATACTTGTTTTTTAATCTCATGTAATAGTAGCAATAATCATGATGTAGGTATTCTTATTCCCATTGTACAGATAAAGGACCTAAACTTCTGAGAAGTTAAGTGCCTGTTCTTGACATCCAGATAATATCAAGATGGAACAATTCCTCCAAACTCCCTGGATGTGAATCTTTGCTTCCACAGACATGTGTTGATGCTAAATCTGGCCTCCGAAATCTAATGTTTTGTGCAGAGAATGTGTAACATAGCAGCTAGAATGTAAAGCTGGGAACCTAAGAGAGGTCTTCTGATTAGAAAAACAACTCATCTGATTCCTAACTATAGCAAAATAGTCTATGATGGAAAAAAGACATTCTGGAAACTGTCAACACCCCACAGATTAAATAAACAGGGTCAATGGTGGTGAAGTTCAATAACTCACACTCCTAACTACCACCAATGTTCTCACAAGGACCTTTTACCAGAGCAGAGAGGTGGAGACCCTCTGGATAGAGAAACTGCAAGTCATTCCATTTTCTCCTCTTTAATCCAAGGAGATCAGAAATGGATCGAAGGAAGAGTAATATGAAATAATTACCAATTTCTCTTCAAGATTTCATCACATTTTTGCTTGAAAACACACCAGATTGCAAGCTTACTTAAAAGTTTAGCAATGATAATACACCTTTTTATCTGCTTTGTGGATAGTAACAGGGCAAAAGATCACTTAGAACTGAGTGGAGTTTTCAAAATTTGAGAAGTCTCTTCAAATTCTACAAATGTATTCTAAGGAAATAATTTAGACAATTGTCCAAAGACATACACAGTCCCACACACATACATGCATGGGCACACACACACGTGCATAAGTTTGTTCATCACATTATGTCTAATGGAAAAACATGGTATTCAATAGCAAAATTAAAAACACAATATTGTATCTAATACCAAAAATTTATAGTGAGACTAAGAATCAAGAGAGAATTGACTAAATAAAATGTTATGCCATGTGATCAAATACGATTCAATCATTAAAATTTGAGTATACATTTGTATCATGGAAAGATGCCCAAACTATGGAAAAAATAAGTTATAAGATATGAATAATGCTAATCAGGCTGTTAAAATCATTTAGAAAGAAAGAAAATACTACAAATGTACTTGTGTAGGTGTATACCCACATGATGTGACAGGTTAGGAAATATCTGGAAAAAAGTAAAACAGAATATTAAAACTAGTTATCTCCAGATGAAATTGTTAGAGGTGCTTTTCACTTTCCTGTCTCTGGATACTAGTAATGATCATAAATCATTTTAAATAAAAAGAAGACATTTTTAAAAAGGGATGTTATATAAACAGCATTCACACATACCATACTTAAAAGAGAGCTCATCATAAATGGAACATGAACATGAACTTGAAAAGTCAGTAAGGTTTAGATTTGCAACAAAAATGGAGGTCTTAACTATGGGATAAATGGAGTGACTTTTCCATGAAGAGTGAAAAATAATACAAGTAGGGAAAAGCAATGAGTTCATAATTTGTTATTTGGATGCTGAATAACATAATTGCCTGTGCATTATTTATTTGTCATCATTGTTTACATTAATACTGGTCACCTTAATTTTCCCATTTCCTCTTAAACCTGGATGATTTTCAAATCTTTTTAGTGAATTATTTTGCTTCAATGACAAATCTGGTTTTTCTTTTTATTGCTGATATAATTCTATAATAACATTATTTAAATTATCAGTACTTCATTCTACTTTCCTTAAAACTTATAAAGTTTTGTTCCAAATGGTGACATTAATTGCATTTGCAGGCATGGAACCCATTTATCTTTCTTATAGTGATACCCTGGTTTTTCCTTAGTAACTACCCTTTTCCCTTTGCTTTCAGTTTTCATTTGAGAATAAATTAACATCCCCTTTCTTCTTCAGTCTGTGGCAATATATTGTGGGAACTTGAATTTTAAATAAAAGAAGACAAAGAGGAGAGAGTCCATTAATTACTAGGAGTTGTACTAGTTCTTACTTTTTTTAAGATACAGATTTCTTGAAGTTTCTCTTTCTATTTATTGTGTCAGCAGCTGAATATATTTACTATCTTGCATTTTTGCATATGTTAGCCAAGTTCAGCTGGTGTTTTCTGTAGCAATGATATAGCACCAGGCTGAGCCCAAGAGTTGAGGTGAGTAACTTTAATTTGTGTTACTGAACTGGAAAGGGGCAAGATACAGAAGCAATTTCATTAATTTTTTTGTGACTTACAAGTAATATATCATGGTAACCCACTTAGTTATCAGATGAGGTCAAAGAAAATTCTGTAACTACTTTAGGGGAAATTTATTGGTAAATTACTAAAAAAATAGAATAATTTCAAGAGAATGAGGATATCTGTAAACATCAGGAAAAATGCTGCATATTGTCTTGTAAACAGAAAGAATATAGAATCTTCTTATTCTTAAATTCCCATTACCAGTCACAGCATCTTAGAATTATTGTGCAAAAATTTAAAACTGTACTGAGATTTCATCTCACTTCAGTCAGAATGGCAATTATCGAGAATACAAGTAACAATAGGCATTGGTGAGGATGGGGGGAAAAATACATTGCTGGTGGGACTGCAAATTGGTCCAAAAATACATTGGACTAGATTTTGCTGCACCAGTAGTGTGTAGAGAGAAAAATCAATAGCTAGGGGTACATTCTTCTCATCTTTTGGCTGTGGTTGTGCCTCTGCTTAACTGTCAGCCTGCATGTCTGATGCAGGCTTCTCACATCCGAGTGCTGTCAATACTGAAGGGATGCTTTGGCTCGGTCTTGAGAGGCTCCTCAAGGATTCTGTACGCTTGCTCATACCTGGTGTGAGGGAGTGAGGCAAGCTGCAGCTTCACCCTTCATAACATCCCCGAGTAGGTTCTGCCCTCATCACAAACTGGCTGCAGTGCTTTCCCTGCCTTACAGACATTCCTTTTGAGAACTTGAAAAGGCAATTTGAGAATGGATTGCATCCCAGAGATTATTCTCAATTCAAATGAATTCATGTAACTTTACCATTTCAAATTTAAAATAGTCTTTCCATCATCCAAAAATCTCTTTTGCTTTTCTCAATATAATTCCTTCCAATTATGTGACTTAGAGGCTTTCAATGCAAAATGCAAAAATAATAATGATGATAATAATAATACTATTAATAAATTGTAATTTAGGAAGTGCTTCAAATAAAAGGAAAACCCTGCTTTCTTGAGAAGATGATTTGGTCTTTATTTATCTTTATATTGACAAGAGTGTGTTCTGAAGTAAAATATAAAATTAAAAGAAGAAAAAGAGCTTTCACTTATAAAATTTAGCAGAACCATATTAATGTGTATTAACATCTTAAGGACTCCTTTCAATAATGAATTTTGAGGACACTAACTAAAGAAACCAAAGAATATTAGATTAGACTGAACTCATGCTGCAACTAGAATCCTGTGATTTTTGAGCTGACTCAATTTTCTAGTGTAATCCTAGAAATTTGGTGCTCAAATTACATTAAGGAGACAAAAATCACAAGGTTTGTGAAGATATTGGTATTCAAATATATTGAAATATAGATTCATAAAGATAAAAAATGTTGAATATAGTTTAATAAGGAGACTGAAAAAGACTCATTTGCATTCCCTGAGAGGTACTAGAATGTACTTCCTTACTGAGACTTTAAGGAGGAGATGTGTGAAAAGAGCACAATCAGAAATGTAGACATGAATGATGTAGTAAGAAATTCCAATAGAGATGGGTTCTGGTTTTAATATGGCTGGCTGGATTCCAAATGTCAAAGTCCAGGAATAAGAAACATAATGAAGGTTCAAAAAGGAGTAAAGTTGTCATAATTAACAAGAATAGTACAAGGACCATCACAATAATTCAGTGTTCAAGAATGACTTGACTAAGCTGTATCTGAGGAAATCTAATTAATCCTAAGTCTAAGAAGGAAATTATTAGGTCACTTCTAAGAATTATTTACTTTAGATATCAAAGAAGTAACTAGATTACTTTCACGATTGTTGTTGTGGCTATTACTATGGTGATATTTTATAATGGAATACAGTTTTAACAAAGCTCTGACTCAATGCATTACAAAGTCACAATACTTCCCCCAATTGATGTATATGAGTTAAGGCTCATTTCCAAGTTCTGAAATGAAGAGAGCTACCAGTTCTGAGAAATCTTATGTTCATGTTGTGATACATTCTTATCAGTTTCCCAAAAAGTAACAGTGATCTTGCATTTATTTATCTGCATAATTAATCTTAGGGGAAAAGAAAAATACAAAATTGTTGAGAATTATTGCATATCCATATAATCTTACTCTAATAATTGGAAAATCCACACAACCCTGCAGATCCACTAGTGTAAATGGAACTTGTGAATGTCAAGAAATACAGTGTACTTGAGTGCTATAGGATAAGCATAGGTGAATTCAAGTAGTTTTGGTGGTTACTTTCCAGGTCCTAAATTCAGACTTAAAACTAATAAAATCTCAACTTTCAAGAATTTTCACCTGACTTCTGATCTGATAATGAGATTCATAGGAAGAGTCAAAAGGCAGTTATTTATGTTCTCGATTAAAAAAAAATTTTACCAAAAGTCACATATCATTTCTGAAAGATTAACTTGGATATTTAACTCTCAGTAACTTGAAAGATGGATTTCTTATCAAGCAGTTTCTCAATCCATAGCAAACTTTTTGGAAAGATCTGATAGTTTTAGAAATAATATATGTGTTTATCATATGCTAATTCAGGATCTGGCCCTAACTGGGCACACAGCAAAGAAAATAATATATTTCATAAAATTATTTTATATCCTCCTGAGCATATAGGAAAATCATTTTGTCCTGCTTTATTTGCACTCAGGTAAGGTTATGTGGCTGAGTTTTGTCTCATTGTAGGTAAAAGAAAAATGTATTTAGACCTGAATGAAACACAGTCAACACTATTGTTCACATTTCTCTCAGCTTGCATGATGGGAAGTGATGGGGACCCTTCAAAATGATGGAGACCCATGATGCAAGAACTTCAGCACCTTTAGTATATCACTAGAAATACAGTCACAAAAACTACCAAATTAGGATCATCTGCATCAGATTATGTGTAAGCAAGGAAGATGTTTATTAAGCCCATCACTGAGGTTTGGGGCTCATTTGTTATATAACCTTACCTGACAAAGATGAGCAACCTCTCCATTCCTTACTGTTGTTGCTCAGTATTTTCTTAGTACCTTCATTGCTTCTGTAAGTTTTCCTCTCTAGTTATATTGAAACAATAATACCAGAAATTTACTCTCCTCATTAGAGATGTTTTTGTCTTCTTTAGAAGTTGTATCTGCTCTCTAGTTGGTTACCTGAGGCATTGGTATCAAGGAGCTTGGCAGTCTTACAGTTTCAATAGCACATTCCATTGCTCCATTGCATGGATGAAATCGTGCTGACAGTTCCTATACAGGGGAAACGACTAATCTTTGTATGTCTTGGTAAGATATCGAGATCTAAAGAGGTGATGAATAAATCACACAGGTATACAGACATACATTGAAACACACAGACTCTGAGACTTGCCATTGAATTGGAGTTTTTCACAGTGCATGTACATGGTAATTCAGAAAGTATCACAAGATTGAAATAAAATTGTCTACAGCTTTGAACCTAAATTATTACATGCAGCACACTTGATAGATTCCCCTTAGATATTGTAAAAGGCATGTGTATTTTATTTTATCCTATTTACCAATTAAGTTAAAAGTAAGTGTTGTTAGTACAGCCCAACCCCAAGGAGACTCAGAAGCTGCTTTTGGCTACAGAGCCAGAGTGTCTTCACCTCGTTCCATTTGACTGAAGAATCTAAATGACAGGAGGGTCCCATTCCTCCTGTTCTTTCAGGATAGCAAAGTTTCTGGCATTTTCCTCCATATCAATTCTACCTCAGTTGGACTCTTCTGGTGAAAGTGGCACAAACAATTCCAGTTTTTTTAGAAATGCCAGCTTCAAAACCAGAGCTGGTATTTATGCCAGGCATGGTGGCCCATGCCTGTAATCCCAGAGCTTGAGAGGTTGAGACAGGAGGATTGTGAATTCCAAACCAGCCACAGCAATGGGTAGGTGCTAAGCAACTCAGTGAGACCCTGTTTCTGAATAAAATACAAAACAGGGCTGGGGATGTGACTCTGTGGTTGAGTGCCCCTGAGTTCAATCCCTAGTATCAAAACAAACAAACAAACAAACAAACAAAAAAACTTGTATTTATTTCAGTGTGAGTCTGCATGAAAAGTGATTCCACAATCACATTCTCCTTGCTGCCAGTCTCTGAATGCTGTTATGGATTTTCAGAGACTGGGAATTCATATGAAGTTCTGCATTTGAGTTGCAGAGTCCATCCCCATTACCACATGATTATCCATTTACCTTCAATATGCTGGTACTATTTTCCTTTTATTTTTCTCCCTTAGGAGCACATATAAATGTCTGCAAAATATCTAGGTTTTTTATTTGTTCACATGTTCAGAATAAATGCATGCTAATTGGGATCTTGATTTATTGTGCTCACATACTACTCATTGCCCTAGAAAAGTTCCAGACCTAGGTAGGGCCAAGTAATATTTGTTGAATGAAGATCAATTTCTGTGTTAATGCAAGATCTTCTTTAAATTTGATGGCATATTAGAAGACACACTTTGTAATTTAAATGATCTTAAATATTTTCCTTGTTTTTCTCTTTTTCATTTCTTCTCTCATTCTTCCTTCTCCTGTTCTCTACCATTTTCTCTTTTACCTTCCTTCACTCATCCATTAATTCTTCAGTTTGTTAGTTCCTTCCTTCTCTCTTCTCTCCCCCTTGTTTCACTTTCTTTATACTTTTCTTTATTTTAAATTTCAGTCTGTTCTTCTGGCATTGCTCCTGGGTGTCTAGTACTGACAGGAAGCTCTTACCTACTGAGCATCTTAATCAGCTGCCATTCTTACCGATCTGTGCCATTGGTTTAGCCATTGTTAAATAATTATTGCATTCTTCTTTGGTAAATTCAATCCTTTTATTATACACTCATCATATGGACATTTACATAGGTGACTCAAAGTTAACCTACCTCAACAGAATACAGTATAGTTCTCCAAATCATGACCTTTGGCTTACATTTCCAAACACTAGCATCACAGGTGTCACCTCTTTCCAACTTTTCATAGCTGAGCAGTACTCTAAATTCTATTCTCTTAAAACATTTCTCTCTGTACCCTGCCTCCCTCACTGCTCTTCCTTAGTTTAGGCATTGATTTCCTATTACCTGAAACAAAGAAGTAATGATCTGACTAGTTTTCCTGCTCACTGTCTTAGAGACCTTTAAACAAGCATTTCCAAGTTGAATTTTTCAGAGCTATGTTCCTAGCAAATACCCTAAAAATATTGTTTAGGGACATTAAAATACCCACAGTGTATTAATGACTTTGGAGAAGAGCTACAGCAAGGAATCTCAATACATCCCCAATATAGAACGCGTTTTCTAATCAGACGGCCAGTGTTGAAATTTTAGCACGATTCTCAGTGCCTGAAACAGTTGTGTCACATAATCTGTATGTGTTCAATATGTATTTGTAGAATTGAAAATAGAATCCAATTAATAGATAAATATTAAGGGAATATTAGTTAACCTTCCTAGAGCTCATTTTCTAATCTTAAGTGTTTATAATAGGACTTACATATTAGCCAATCATGCTTTGAACGACACTTGTGGAAGTTAATCAACAATGAACTAATGAAAAGGTCATGCTAGAAATAGGCACCTTGAGGTCAATGTAGTTGGTTCATGATAAACCCAAACCTTTTAAAGTTCTTGTTCCTCTATCCCAAAATGTGTGATTTCTCGTTTTTTATGAGATATCTCCTGGTATTTCACATATTTTTCAAGCAGAAAGATGTCAGAGAGAGTAAAGGGTAAAGAGACAAAACAATAACCTTCTGGATGCCTCACTGATTAAACTGCATACTTCTCCCCAGGAAGAGCTCTGTCACACAGCTATGCCCAACTGCAAGGAAGGGGCATATTATTTTGAAATTGAATATATGGGCATTTCTCACCAAAACAATGGTTCTGTTAGTAATGCAGAATGATAGAATAGATATATGTGGGTACATCAGTTTTCATTAGTGAAAGAACCCAAACATGCAGTTTAAACAATCATTTATGTATTGCTCACACTAAGTCAACTGAGCGATTCCTTTGATATGAATCATATTCTGCTGAACTAAGACTGGCTCATGTCTTCTGAGGTCTGGATGATTTGACAGTTGGCTTGGTGTCAGTTCTGGTGGCAAAGGGTGGGGACAGATGACTGTACCATAAATCTTACCATAAACAAGCCGGCTGATATGGGCTTGTTCAGGAGCAGCAGGCAGCATGATTCGAAGAGCAGCAGGAAGACAAGATTCAATGTGCAAGTTATTTTCACTTCTTGGCTTCCACAAACTTCCCAGTGACACTTAGCCAAATTAAGTCATATCATCCAGCACAGTGGCAAAGCTGAAAGATGCTGCAAGCAACAGAGCTACAAGGAGCAAACATAAAGAAGAGTCAGACCATCATTGTGATCAATCCAGTGCAGTGGCACAGTCAAGATAATCATCATATTGGGTAAAACAAGTAAGATCCCTCAGGTGTACAGGACAGCACCTTCAACATAATCAGTGTTATACAAATTTAGTTACAATTTTAAGAATTATTGGATATCATTTGCCCAACATTTATTTGATAACAAAAATTTTTTATTTTTTAACATGGCATGTTGTACCTGTAAACAATTGTTGCATGGAAAGATTTCTAGTGAAATCCTCCTCTGATCTCTTCTTCACTTTTCTACCTATTTAGCCTTTCAAATAGATATCTGATTGTGCCATTCTCATCCCTAAAACCTTCAAGGTGTCCACCTTTCTGCTTTATGAAGGACAAGCTATGAGCATGGAGTGGGGTCTCTGTGACTTTAGCCATTCAGGCCTCTTCAACATACTCATTTTTTAAATCAATGTTTCTATAATACGCACATTTTAATTTACAATTTGAAACATTTTAAAGATATCAGAAACTGTTAGAATAAAGCTTCTTCTTTGCATATCCTCAGGTAACTGGATAATATTATTTCTGGATTCTTGATAAGTATTCCTCATATTAATATCACCAATATGACAAATGCAAGTGATGCAAGATTTATTGAAACATCCCTTTTTTTTCCAATTGAAGTATATATCAATGCCTTAGAAATTATGATGTGGGTTATTTTTTCTAAACTATATCTGGTCATTAGTTAACCTAATTAAGTGGGTGGTATGTGGCTACAGATACCAAAAATTAATTTCTAGATTTAAAGCATTCTCTGTGGATGGGTTGCCTTAAGAAGTATAACTTTCCAAAATCATTATTTCAACTCCAGTGGTTAACCCAAGGGCTAAATTGTTACTGCAACTAACTCTAGTGTACATTGAGTTCAGGAAAGACTCTTCCTTCAGCTTCTTAAGAGTGTCAGTACCTTCTGCTCACCTGGTCTATTTTTTGTCTACACACACTTCTGTTCTCTCTCTCTCTATGCAATTTTTTTTCTCTTGTACACAAGTCAGATTGTAGGGTCCACTTCGAAGCCTGATTCTAAGGTAATTCTAAATTAATTACCTCTTTAAAGTCCTATCTTCAAAACCAGCCACATTCTGAGGTACTATGGTTCAGGGCTTCAACATATGAATATACAGTGAACACACTTCAGTCCATTATGAGAACTGAAAAAGGAACTAACTTGCATTCAATGTAAGTTTAGAACCAGTGTAGTAGAGCAGAAACCCCTTAAAAATGTGTTGAATAATTGGATAGTTTGGCAAATGCAATATTTGTGGTGTTCCCCAATTTATTAAAGTACACTTTCATTTTTTCACTTTATGCAGTCACCAAATTCAACAAAAAGAATCCTTAATACAGAATACTTAAATAATAAACTTTACATTTTGCTAATAGCTGATGCATTTTAGGACATTTAGTCCTTAAGTCACAGTAGTAAATCAGAATACATGAGGATAAAATTATTTATTTGAAATCATAAACTTTTTTTCATTGAAAGTGATAATCTGAAGGTACTTCACAAAGTAGTATCTACAAGTGATATCAAGAAGTTAGTGTGAGTGATCCAGTCTTTATGGTAAAATGATTGCCAAGCAAGGCAATAGACATAATCTGGTCATACCTGGAGCTCCTCATTAAAATGGGAGTTAGATACTTTAGTAAAGAAATCATTTGGTAAGATCAAGGTATATTATTTTGGTCTACTTGGAGTGATATAACAAAATAGCTTGGGTGACTTGTCAATAGACTTTTCTTTCATAATTTTAAAGGCAAAGGATTCCAAGTTCAGGATATCAGATGATTCATTTCTGGGTGATAGCCCTCTTCCTCTCCCTGACTTGCACACAGCCCTCTTCTTGTTGTGCCCTTACAAGACCAGGAAGGACAGAAGACCTGCCTGTTCTCTTTGTACAAAGGTATGTCAGTACTGATACCATAATGAGGACCACCCTAATACGCTTAAAAGACCCATCTCCAAATCCCATCACATTAGAGGTTAGGGCTTTAAAATATGAACTTAGGGGAGATATGTTTCAGTTCATAGCACTTTTTAGGTAGAAACATAAAAAGTATTTCTGGAATATAATTTCTCAATATATTTTTAATTCTTTAATAATTTGTATCATTTTTTTTCCATTATCAGAGTATTAGTGCCTGAAAAATATTAAAGTACTCAATGCATACACTTGTAAAACCATGGATTATTTGAGTCAATTTGATACTTGTTTTTTACATTTCACATTGAGAACATAAAATTATATGAGAAGATTTTAGAGATTTTTCTTCATACATCTATCTATTGTTCATTCATGAATTCCCTCAGCAAATATTTGATGAATGGGCATTTACTGTGTGAATGGCATTGGCTCAATTACCTACATAGGACTGTAGTCTAGAATAGTTACTTGTCTCTGATGTTCTTAAAAGCTACCAGATTATACACTGGGTTCAGAATTATACAGGCCTAGGGAATAAGAAAAGTGTAGTACGATGAGAGGTTTCGTAGCTTATTTTAGAGAACATTAATTTTGAGGAATAGTAATAAATTACTTGGAAGTGTGACCAAATGTACTTAGAAAAAAGTCTAGTTTAGAATTGAACAAGCAACTTTAGTGATTTTCAGTCTTCAATATGTTCTTTAATTATGACTGATTCTTTAAGAGGACAATAGAATACTAATGTTGAAAAAATAATTAGCCATAAACCCTGAGAGGACATTCACTATATGCACTTCAACTTTTACTTACCTTAAGGCAACGATAATAAATTGGCACTTTTTCTCTATTTTTTCCAGCTAATTAAGTTTGAAAATGCTTTTAGCAAACAGACCTTTATTCTCATACTCATTTACAATTCTATGTAATATAATACCGCCAGAAATAGTTATCTCACTTTCTTCTACTTATGTAACCATATATGAATTTTAAGGTACCACAAACAAGAAACCTGCACTCATCAGTAACAAGAGGAAATGGAAGGTTATTATAAGGCCTGAGTTCCAAAGACAGAACACTGTGTAGGAAAAAGCAAAGTTTAATCATTTAAAATTGGGATAAAGTGACAACTGGAGTCATATAGTGATATATGTTTACAAATCCAAGAAAAAAAATGTGAGAAATTTCTTGCTAAAAATTCTTGGTAGAAAGGATGTGCGGTCGGGAGAGGTGGTGCATGCCTGTAATCTCAGAGGCTCAAGGAGGATCGTGAGTTCAAAGCCAGCTTCAGTAACAGTGAGGCACTAAACAACTCAGTGAACCTGTCTCTAAATAAACAAATAGATAAAAAAAAAAAAAAAATAGGGCTGGAGGTGTGGCTCAGTGGTTGAGTGCCCCTGAGTCAATCCCAGAACCTCCCCAAAAAATCATCTGTGACAAATTGTTGACCTTGTCTTTCTCAGTCCATAGAGATGTGAATCAGGAGATTTATATTCTAGTCATAGTAGCTGTTTTACAACCATAGACAGTCTCTATGAAATATAAATAATGATTATTTGGTTAATGTTACCACCTCTGCTAAAAATAATGTGGTTTGCTCAAAATATTTATTAGGACATTCTGATTTTGATGAGCAAATTTATTTTGTGATCACAATCTTGTGCCATTTTTCTTTTTGTGCTCCCTGCTGTGAGCTTCAAAAGGCACCTATGGTATCTTAGATTCCCAGTTTCCTTATTGAGAGTGATTATCCCTTTTAGAGAGAGTTTATCTGAGGGAGGCCTGTCTTCCATTCTTATATTTCCAAATTAAATGTACTGATAAAAGCCTTGTGTATTAAGATAACAATAGAAAACAAACCGAAGTGTAGCATTATCATTCATCATACAATGATGGTCTTTGAGCCAAAGAAATATAATTGCAAAATTATTAGACTCAAATTATCATACAAAAATTTTAAAAATACTTCACTATAATAGGATATAATTGAATGTGACAAATTAAAAACAGCAATCTCTGTAGCCTTATTCTCCCCATATTTCTCAGTAGTATGTGAGCTTCACAAAGCAAAAGATCTCTGCTTTGTTAACTTTGTTATATCAAACTTTTAGAATAGTTACTGGTACAAAATAGTCCCTGAATATATATGTTGAATAAATGTAGACTGAATTTCCCTTATACTGTGGTGCAAACCCCTTTTTCAGGCATCTCTGGTATGTTTACTCAGTATACATTCCAATGATGTATTAAACTTATGAAAACCATAATTTTCTCTGCTAATATGTGTGTCTTCTAAACTTCTTTTCATTATGGTACATGTAGGCTGTGATTAACTTAAGCTGTTTCATTTCCATTAAGGTTATCCAAAACATAGCTTCCTCTTGTTACCCTTTCTCCACCATTAAAACTTAGTGCCTGTTTCTTTCTTATTTACTCCAGTAAACTGTCAAACATGAAAATATTATTTTCAAACTGATTGTTACCTGGCTTTGCTATGATTAATACTGCTAAAAATAAAGGCTCTCAGATCCCTAATTTAGAATACTTAGAATATCACAGTAAAAACAGGGGATAAATTATTTTTTCTCATTTTTCCCTATAAAAACTGAATAAAGAGTTTCTTTTTTGATAGTTTACTGAAGTATAATAAGGAAATTATTGTCATAATGATTTCCATAATAATTTCTTTTTGGTATAGTAAGTTCTTATATTTTTCTTATTCAAATTTGTCTTGGCTATGCTCAGCCCTTTACATATCTACAGATATTTTGGAATTGGTCTACAAATTCCATACATACAACTATTGATTGGAATTTTAATGAATATTTAGATTAACTTGAGTGTATTTAGATTTTATTGGTAATGAGTTTTTCAGTACATGTATATAGTATGACTTCCATTCTTTCAAATATTTAATTTTTCTCAGTAATGTTTTGTTTGTAGTATAGATATATGTTATGTATCTTGTTACATACTTAGTCACATTTTTATGTGATCACAAATGGTATATTTCTTATTTTATTTCCCAGTTTTTGATTATTAGATCAAAAACCATGATTGATTACCATCATGTTTATACTCCAATCACTTTCATAAAATTTCAATGATAATAATATTGTAGAATCTTTTGTACTTTCTACATAGTTACAGGTGTTTGTAAATATTGACATATTCCTTCCTCATTTCTAATTGTATATCCCCCTTTACATTTTCTTAACATTTTAAGCTGGATAGAAAATCCTGTATAATGTCCAATGTATCTATTGGTAGTGAAAACCACTGTTTTATTTCTCATTATGAGAAGAAAGTTTTATTCTCTATTTTCTCACTATTTAGTTTGATGTGTGTCTATGATTTTTTCCTAGTAAATACATTTTATTTGTAATATATATCTTACATTTCTAAAGATAGTTCCTTTTTGAATCCTGAACGGGTATTGACTTACATCATGTGTCTTTTTAACATGTGATAATAATATAATTTACTAAATTAATTTTATTTTTTCTTATTCTGCTAATAAAATTTGTAAAATTGTTCTTTTTTTTCTTTTATTAGAGTAAACTTTGCATTCCTATGGTAATGCTAACTTAGTTTTGGCCTAGTAATATTTTGGACATCATCTGTCTTCACATACAAACACAGACATATTTATGTAACGAAGGAATGAACTTTTAGCTTTCTTTAGTTTCTTAATTTTTCATGTACTTCTTCTATTTTATTATTTGTCAGGTTTTAGAAATCATTTACTTCCTTTTAGAGTTGTTGGGTTTAATTTGCTCTAATTTTTTATCTTATTCAGATGATACCTAAATCAATGTTACACATTTTTCTTTTTTAACAGTTGCATTTAAGACTATAAATTTCATATTTATAACAAGCTTTGGTGCATTATACAAGTTTTGACAAGCTGCATTTTTATTATCCTTCCATTAAAAAAAGTTTAGATATTTTATTTTTTCTTAGAGTAATTGGTTCCTTACACTTGTGTATGTCAGAGTAAAACATTTTGGTATATTTTGAATTTGGGGATTTTTGTGAACAAATTGGATTTGAATCCCATGTACATGTAACTATGCAAACTATAATTATCTAAGATTTAAATAACTTAAAATTTGATGAAAGACAATGTTGATGTTCCATATGCTAATTTTGCAAGGCTCATGTACACTTAAAAGGGATAAGTCTATCTAGGGTTGTACATACGTTTATTAATTCCTCTGCAAATACTTTCTAAGGATGTTTTGTTTGTTACACATGTATTTAAAAGAGTTCTTTTAAAATAGTCTTCAACAAGTATGAATCTATCTACGCTTTTTAATTTTCAGTTTTTGGTGCATATATTTTGTGGTTGTGTTCTTAAGTACAAAAATGACAACTCAGTCATTCTTTAGAATGGTCCTTTTTTGTTATGAAATATCTCTTTATAAATTTTATCTATCTTGTTTTAAAGTCTACTTGTCACAGTGTTTTTTTGGGATTGGTATTTGCTTGATCTGTACTTCTCTATACTTTATTTTGTAATTTTTCTATACTCTATAATTAAATATTTTTTTCATAGGTAACAGGTATTTGTTTTCTAGTAATGCCTCACAAATTATAACTAATTTAGTAGCTTAAAACAGCATATACTTATTATCTCATACTGCATGTCAGACATAAGTTTGGTATAGGGTAACTGTTTTTTCTGCTTGAGTGTCAAGAGGCTGCTCTCAAAATTTTGCTCATGGTGCATTCTAAACAGGAAGTTCAGTTGGTAAATACCTACCTCCAAGTTTACTTATGTTTACAGAATTATTTTCCTTTCAGTAATATGTCTGAGGGCCCCAAATTATTCCTGGTTTTCATCATGAGTCCCGTATCAGTCCTTGTTGACACTAGAAGTTCCCTGAGCTTTCCCCAGTTGTTGTTATCTTGTCTTTTCCAACATGGCTACGTAATTCATCAGGCCAGCAAAAGTGTGTCTGCTTGGGTGATGGAGACTTACATAATGTGATATAATGCAGTGAGAGAGTGACATCCATCATCCACAAAAATCTAATTGTTCTTAGTAAGACATAGATCCTCACCACACTCAGGACAGGGGCTGGGGAAGCATGGAATTATACAAAGTCATAAAGACCAGAAGACCAGTGGGGATTATGACTGCTCATGTTCACCTGACACGTAATATAATCAATTTATTTTTTAACTCTAGTTTGAAGATAACATTTTATAACTAGACTATTTATTCATTTACATTTCACGCAAAAATTGAAATATCTAGCAAGTAAAGTTCTATATTTTTCCTACATTATTTTGTGTCCAGGCTATTCTTTTCTGTTCTTTCTGTTCTTGTTTTATTTGAACTACTTTATTCTTTGAAGTTATTATAATTTTCCCATCTTCATTTTGTTAATTGTGTACTTTTTAATTCATTCCTTACTGCATAATACATGTACAATCCTCCTTGGCATAGTAGAGTCTATTATGAATTACTACTTTGTTCTAGGCATGATAATGAACTTAAAACACTCTAGGTCATTGCTCATATTCCATCTTTTGTGGTGGTGTTGTCAGACCTACATATGTTTTACCTCTCAGATAAAAATGGAATCAATAATTTAATGTAATGTCACATATATGTATATGTACATGTCAATAACTTATTTGACTTGTTTTACCTTATTTGAAAAGTAAATTCAAATAGTCACTTGAATTTTCCTTTCCTTTCCTATTTTAAGGTGATTTCATCTGTATTATTTTTTTTCTGCATGAAAAGAATACGCTTATTATATGCTTTTGTGCAAGTTTGGAGGTAAATTTTAGTTTATGGTTGTCTGAAGGAATCTGCCTCTATCTGTGCATTTTGCATGTACACGTATTGTCATGCAAATCTGAATTTTATTTTAAAAAAATTGTACTGTACCAAGTTTTTACTATCTTTATGAAGTAGCCTGTTATTTCTTAAAATGTTCATGAGAATAATTTTGATTCTAGTTTCTTCTAATACAACAAAAATATCTTTTAAATTTTATCTCTTGAGTGCTATTTTCATTCCACTAAAAACTGTAAAGTTGTATCCATGAACCGTCAGGATAAAATTATACTAAGTAAGGAAACTAAGGGAAGTGAGTTAAGATGGGTCCTACAGGCTATGACTTTTATTTAAAATTAATTTGTTGCTCTACACCAAGAACCCGCTTATGGCTGAATGACATAAAATCAATCCTTTTCAACATTCCTATTATTATAAGATGCTGACAAATTTTTGATAAATGAAATAAGGTAAGGATTATTTTTTTAACAAAGATCAAATTATAGCTGTTATTGAAACTGCATCTCACACTTTAATTTCATATTAGTGCTTCTGCTAAAACTAGAGTTTTTATTGATATGGAATTTAAGTAGTTTTAGCACTAGATTTAAAATCTTAGGGCTATTACTCTAACCTGGTAGTCACAAACCTTCTTTTGTAATTTTACTGGACCAAAAACATTGCATTTAGCAGGGAATTTTTTAAAAATTTAATAGTACAACTTACCAGTTTAAGCATCTAAGTACAACTATGAACATATTTAATACTGAATAATTAATATTTACTGATAGTTTCTTTTAATTGCAAAATCTTGTGTTGAGAGTTTTATGTTAAATTGTTGAATATTTATAAAATTTGTATTTAGTGAACGCTATTAATCATTTCCATTAAGATACCCTTAATTGCCTATATAAGAAATAGATGTACAGACATTGTAACTTTCTGAAAGTGTTCCTGCAGTAATTTGGAGCTAGTTTTCAAGTGGAGGCAAGCTGGCATTGGAGCCTCTATGCTAAACTGACGTCTTAATTTGTGAAAGTAATAGGCAAACAATAATCCAAGAGTCTGAATGATAATCACTGGAGAATATTTTCTGACAAATGGACAAAGTCTATTTAATATTTAAAATACAGGGCTGGGGATATAGCTCAATTGGTAGAGTGCTTGCCTCGCAAGCATAAGGCCCTGGGTTCAATCCCCAGCACCACCCCCCCCC
>JAJEJO010001791.1:49124-111302 GCA_020662805.1 Glaucomys volans
CTTAGGCCTCATATTAAAGCCATGAAGATTCCTGAAAATAAAATTTATGTGCTTCTTGATCACACTGTCCATTCAAGGTAATAAATACATATGTTATTGCAATACAGTGTAATGGGTACTAAAACATAGGAAAATATAAAGTAATGTGAGAGAACAAGAAAATTTCCTGGAAATTGGATACATTCTAACAAAAAGTAGTATCCTTCCTTTTTTAGAAATATTACTAGAAATAGTATAGGTAAGCAAGAGGTAGATGACTACTGAAGAAATAGGGAAAATAATGGTTCAGTAGCTTGAAAGTCCAAAGTATTCTTGGGAAACAACAGAACATTTTACGTGACTAGCACTTGAAGAGATTGAGCAGATGGCAGATAAAGAAATGTGAATGAAATTGTGCAAGGTTATAAATGACATTGGACACATGATGCGATTGAAGTATAATTCCTTGGAATTAATAAACAATAGAACTATTGTAGTGAATTTTCTTAAAGGTGAATATAATTTATTTGCAGTTACTATGGAATATGAGTCACATATTTGACTCAGGACCTTGATTAGGGCTGCACATAAACTGTGGAGTTTGGAGGATACCCTTAATTGCCTGGATGTTTGAGCTTAGTGATCTTTGATTTAGAAACCAAAAATGCCACCTATAGAGATTATGAGATCTCATCCTTTACCTCAGGAAGACTGCAGAACATAAACATTGCTTCAGGAAAGTGTAAAGTCCATGCTTGATTGTATAAAAGGTACATGAAGTATATGCATAGGGCATGAACAAAAAGGATGCTCAAAATTAATTCAATCATTCATGATAATTCCTATGCACATGCACATATGAAACATATTAATGGAGTGTTCTCATGAGTAATCAGAACTTTATTGATTTCCTAAACATCTATTTTGCAGTTTAGTATCCCTACAATTTAGAGTTCCACATAGAGGGCATAATTGATTTTATGTGTTAGATCCTTTTGAACAGCTCCAAGTGAAGAAATCAGATGGGGGTTAGTTATAAAATCATTTCTTAAAGCCATTTTCAGAGAAATGCTTTATTGGACTCTGCAGAGAATTCTTAACCATTTCCTTTCTGTAATTATTCTTTGAGAACCCACTACAGCAACTTAACTTGCTGCCAGAACACCAGCACAGGCTATTCTCTAAAGAGAGTAAATGAAAATAAACAATGGAGGGTTGGCATTCCAGGTGCCACTCCAAACCAGAGGCAGCTGCATTGGCTTATAAGAGTTCTATTGCTGTAGAGTGGATTTCCAAAACACCAGGCTACACTGTACTCTGACACAAGTTACAAACAGCCAGCAGTGGGTAGTGCCAGTGAAAAAAAGCTGATTTGGGCTAAGTCTGAAAAGAAGAAAATCACGTAGATGAATGCAATTCAAACCATAGCACAACTCTGTAGAAAGGCCTATGAGATGAAGCCAGAGTCAGACGATGTGTAAAGATGCAAGACGCACTCTAAGATATGATTCATTTTCTCCCAATATTGCATGTATATTTTATTATGGTCAGATATTTTATTCTAATATGCTGTCTAATAAAATTATGGCAATCAAATTTTGTTTTTTAATGAAATTTGTTCTTTGCTTTATAGTCTTTAGATCTATTTTTAAAAAGAGATTATCATTGATTTGTACTCCAAAATATAATTTTACAATTGTATTATAGTGGAGATTATGAAATTACTAAGAAACAAAATTATTTCTTATTTTAATATATGAACTTAATTTATCATTTCACAAAATTTCTATTTTGGGTCAATCTTTTACTGTTTACATGAGTGGCTGAGAAAATACAATGCTATTTTTTATTATTCGGATTACTCATTTGCTCATTTATCATTTTCATTTCCTTAGTAGATTGATTTCCAATGTTCCAAATTGCTATAATTTTAGAAAACAGAACTATTTTTAAATCACATTAATTACTTGAAGTTAGCTGCAGCTTCTGAAAGAGCAAAGATGAATGTTTTATGTAAATCAAACTTTTGTGGAAAAATTACCTGCTCACTTTACCCTCCACTGGTTTGCTGCATACAAAATGAATTAAGTTATCTATGAGTTTTCCTTGTGACCACACATAACAATGAAAATTACAAGAAACATCAAGACAGTGGAAGTGTTTTATTTTTGATCCTTTCATTTTTATCTGTGGCACCAAGAGATCACCTTGCATTCTGGTGTGTAGAGAAGGTGTAAGAGATTCCTGCAAGGAGGATCATTCCTGAGAGTGATCTCATTTTTTTTCCTTCTTCTTCAGAGGCCTCCCTCATTACAGGCTTTCTGACTTACAACTGAGGAAGAACACAAGAGAAATTTGAAGTTCATGGCCAGATTAAGGTGAAAAGGCTTCAGTATATGATTTTGAGCTCCTGATATGAAACAAGTATTCTAAGATACAGCAGAAGAAACATTGTCACAGATGAGGCTCATGAGGGTTTGCAGAGTTCTTAGCCCCTGTAGAGTTAAAGCTAGCTGGGATGATAGAATAATGCTTATTATTCTTATTGATTCATTAGCTATTTAAGGAACAATTATTGAGACTACTGAAGCCACTTCCCAGTGAATCTTAAAGTACTGATTTTATTCTATTTTATTTTTTTACTTCTTATTTACAGTACAAATGAGATTATGTGGAGATCATTTGGCAACTTCCCCAAACACTTTGCGTATCAAGACATGGAGGTATTTATTGTCTTTTGCACATGTGTGTGCACACATGTACACACAAAAGAACACTGGAAGTTATAGCAGATGATGTCAGAGTCCCATCAGACTTCTTTACTGTTTGTGCATACTGGTCCTAATGTGCCTGTACCTCAGGAGCCAGCACCCATAACTTTCTCTGGTGGAGGTGCAATCAAAGAATGTTCAATTGTCTTTTTCTGTTTTAAAATTAATCAGTATCAAAATTCAGCTTTGTATTATTTCCTCTTTCTATGAATTCTCTGAAATTCTCAAAAAAGTAGGCAATACAAATTAATGTTCTCAGTGTTTCCTACTCTTTCTCTCTATATTAATAAGTTTTTTATGAAAGTACGGTTTGGGCCCAAGTCATGCAACATATTAACATTATAGTTGAAGTCCATAAGAAGGTTCATCCAACTTGGAACTAAGGGTTTCTCATGTCCTTCTCTCCTCTATTAGCTACATTTGCATTTCAGGGTCTAATATACTAAGTATCAGTTTAAATTGAGGGTTAATTAAGATAATTAACAGCATCGGTGATTTCACGTAAGAAGAAGTTCAGAGGAAGTTTATTGCAGGGTTAATTTCCTTGGGACCAAACCTCCCTCATTCTAACTTATCAGCGAACTATAATCTTCCTAATGGTTGCTTGACATATCTCCAGTAAATTAAAGTGAAGAGTAGTAAAAAATATGAGAGAAAAATTACTAAATCAGAGTATTAAGTGATTTCTGATATCTGAGCTCAGTGAAAAATGGTTATTGTTAAGGTTTGTTTTGTTATAAGGAGGTGAATCTTGTTCAACAAATTTATCAAAATCTTCCTCAAATCTACGTCAATAAATTGTAAAGATTAATAATATAGTATTTTTTAAAAAGATTTAGCAAATATTATGGCTGATTAAATGGCATTAGAGACACATAAAAAGCAGGAGTTGGGTTTGCAATTTTTAATGCTTGAAAATTTTATTTCATCATAAAGAAATTAAATTTACAAGGACAATTTATTTTGTTACACCAATCTATCCTGTGGTGTCCACCTGTGCTAGAGGTAGTCAGTCATGCTAGAAGTACTAAGGGTTTGATAGCAACATGAAGATTTTTAAGTTTTTTTTGTTTTTTTTTTTTATTTTGCTTCATTACTGCTTGCTAGGAAAATTTAATTTTACCATTTCTACTAACCTCTCTGTGTTTCTTTGATATTGTATCCAACTGATTTTTTTAAATTTTTAGTTGTAGATGGACACAATATCTTTATTTGTTAATTTTTTTAGTGTGGTGCTCAGGATTGAACCCAATGCCTCACACGTGCAAGGCAGGCGCTCTACCGCTAAGCCACAGCTACAGCCCATGCAGCTGATCTTTTACTAATAGAATTGAAACTTATCATGTGGCAGACTGCTTGAACTTTTAAGGTTTATTAAATATAACTTTATTTTTCCACTTACAATTCATACTTATTTTGAATCAAAAGGAAAATACAAGTAGAGTATTAAGCTATATGAGCAGAATTTATCTTACAAGAGCAACAAATTTGTGTAAGTCTACAAAGTAATATAGTCAAAAGGTAATGAATAGAGGGAAAGAACAATCAAGGCTGGACTCTATGGTATAAGCCTGTAATCCCAGTGGCTCCAAAAACTGAGGCAGGAGGTTCGAAAGTTCAAAGCCAGACTCAGCAAAAGTGAGGCACTAAGCAACTCAGTGATATCCTGTCTCTAAAAAATATATATATAAAATAGGGCTGGGGATGTGGTGCAGTGGGTAAGTGCCTCTGAGTTTAGTCTCTGGTAACTACACCCCCAAAAAGAATAAATCAAAATAAGATGAAGATTATAAGTCTTGACATGTTTTGCAAGATACAAAATCACAAAATGTCAATATTTTTGCAAGAAACAACATTTATACACAATAACAAAACATTAATATGGTTGATTTTTGTTATGAAATTACTAATAAAATGATTAATTTTCTTTTAAATTATTGCATATTAGTTGTACACATTAATGGATTTCACTGTGATATTTCCAGACATGAATACATCATACTTTGATGATAACCAACCTCCCTTCTTATCTTACTCCCAGGCCCTTTCTCTTACTGTAATAAGTCCTTTTCTCATTTAAAATCATCCTTTTGTGTTAGTCTGTTTTGTTTCCACATATGAGAAGGAAAACATGCAACACTTTCTTGTATTTTTGAGTGGTTTATTTGACTTAACATGATGCCCTCCAGTTCCATTGATTTTTCTGCAAATGACATAATTTCATTCTTTTTATAGTTAATACTGCATTGCATGTGTGTGCATGTGTGTGTGATACATACATATGTGTGTGTAATATATGTATGTATGCTATATATAATTATGTTTGTATAGCATTTTCTTTATCCATTCATCTGTTGATGGGTTCCTAAGACTGGTTCCACTCATAATGGCATAAGTTTACATTATGGATTGTTTTAAATTAATAGAAAACTTAAGATTTGGAATAGACTGTGGCAGTGGAGGGCTAACATTATTATTTTTTCAAAAACTAGGAAGGGGACAATCTTCAAAACAATTACTTTTAAAGGCAACAAGTAAATAGAAGTATTGAGACTAGAAAGGGAAGAATACTTTCTAATTGAGTGATGATTTCAGGCCTTTTACTCCCCTGGGGTTTTGGTGCTTTTCTTAGCATGGGCTAGTGATGAAGTTGACTCAAACAAAGGCACTATACTATGGGGAAAGAACCAGAGAGTCTGGGTTGTCTTAAAGAGTTGGTGTGGCAGGTTGGAAGCTGTCAGGGTCTTACACACACAGTGGATTTTTATGACTGGATATCTATGTATGTTAATGAAGTTGCAGGAGACTGAGAGTCTAGCCAGGAAATCAGAAAGAAATGTCTTGCAGTCTCACCAAACAGGAATCAAATTCCACCAGTGAAAGGAAACCACCAGTGAGCACAGACAACTGCATTCTACTCAGGGAGTTTACCAAGTTTTGAAATCAAGAGAGACTGGAGGAAAAGGAATTAAACTTAAAATAACCAAAGAAGAGAATTTCCATGGTAAAGGTATTAAGGGTTCATTTAAATAAGAATACCAATGGTAATTCTAAAGCATTTACATTTAACTGCTATAGAATAAATATTTGAAAATGCAATAAACAGGAGGTAAAATAGGCTTCAAACTGACCAAAATGTTAGAAATACTTTTAGACTTCTTTTTGCATCATTAAAATGACCTATGAAAATCATTTAATGATCTTTTTTTGAATGCAGGGAACATTTTAATTCAAAATAGAAATATTTTTCTATAATTCTATGACATCAGTAATGATACCAGCTGTGAAATGGTTGTGCAAAAAACTAAAATGCCCATTTTACCCAAAATTTGAATATAGTAAAACACTATTCTGTATTCTCTTGCCAGAGGCTAGTGAGGAGGTAGAGAAAGAGATTGAGAAAAGTGTCCCATCCTGAGCGACATATTTTATATGCTTGTCTCATTCGATCCTCAAAGCCACCTCATTATTACTGTGAGTGTTACTTTTCAGTTATTGATGATTTTAAAAACCATCAGCAAGGCTGTTTTGTAGTCTCAATAAAAGTAATAATCACTGTCATTTATTGAGTCCTCATTATATGTCAGGCAGTCTGCTTAGCATTTTACTTACATTGTGTATTTAAGCCTCAAAACAACCCAATGTTCTCATTAAAAATGAAGAAATAGGATAAGCAACCCTAGCTAATTGAAAGCTGTGATTCATAGTTAGGCTTTTTTGACTCTAAAGATTACTATTAGCTGCTATATGCCACAGATTTCCACCAATCTGGCCAAAGTTATTAGTAGCCATGATTAGGCATATGGGCATATTGGAGCCATAGTTATTTCTCTTTGAAATTGAATTGTTTCAGTCCCTCCAGCCCATCACCACCGTGAGTTTGTGTGTTTCTGTGTGCCACTTGGAGAGCAAAGTAACATTTTGCAATCTGAGATATTCTTTTCTCTAGCTATTAGAAAATGAATGTGGAAGACTGGCAATGGGGATATTTAAATAGTTATAAATTACCCCCCAAAATATATTGTCTTTGTTAAGAGATTTTGTCAAATGTCAAGCATACTAACAGCTGTTTAAATAAAGATAGAATCAGCTGGGCCTGGTGGCGCACACCTCTAATCCCACTGACTCTAAAGGATGAGGCAAGAGGATTACAAATTCAAAGCCACTTTCAGCAATTTAGTGAGGCCCTAAGCAACTTAGTGAGACCCTGTCTCAAACAAACAAACAACAACAACAATGACAAAAACAGACAAAAAGTGGGCTGGGGAAGTGGCTCAGTTGTTAAGCACCCCAGTGTTCAATCCCAGATAACAAAAATTAAAAAAAAAAAAAAGAAGGAAAGAAAAGAAGAAAGAAGAAAGAAAGAAAGAAAATTGGATATACTTTTTCACGCTTGCATTTTACAGAAGACTTCTCAGTAGAAATCATTTAAGGATCTATATATGTGTGTGGGTGTTGGGATCCATGAAGGAGCTGTGGGCCTCTCTAAGTCATCTCTAAGCAGAGTTATGCCCCTCTGAGAACTCTTGCTGTTATCTCACCCGATCTGAGACTGCTCTGTGGTGTTGACAATGTCTGGCTCAAAGAGAATTCTGTGATATTGTGCAATTTATTGGTTCAGAAAGCTCTAGGTTCAAACTCTACTCCACAGAGGTGGAAAGAGATACCAGTACACCCAAATAGCCTTGAGGCACCAGCTGCCTGGAGGAGGAAGAATCACTGTGCAAGTGATAAGTCTCTAATCAGTCCAATTTCCTACAGCCTCTCACTTCTTGTTTATCTCAGAAAAGTTTGTCTCAAAATAAATCCCTCTTCTATGTGTTTCACTATAAATAAAGCATTTGACAGCTTTTTTCCTTTGTTAGGATCATACCCACCAGGGCTTTTCCAAAGAGATAAGCCCCCTCGAACTACATTTCTGGCATTCTTTTCCTTTATTTCTTAACACTGTTTTTTAGTCTTTTATTTCCATCCAATCCACCCCTCAGTAAGGTTTTACTGATTCCCTCCCAATGCAGGTCTCAGTGATGTGGGTGCATATACCATGCTATGAACACATGCACACACAGATGCACACAGCATACTCTGTACAGAAAGGTTCAGTGAGCATGAGAACCAAGCTCACAACTTGAGTCTCTTCAATCTTATCTTCTGCAATCTTATCTTTGAGAAAAATAATTACTTGACAAAAATATTGTGTGTAACACTATCAGGAAAACTTATTTTTATTACTCAAGTCAGAAACAATGGAGAGAATAAAATCTATCAAAAATCATCTTTGTAGTCATATTATTGGAGTTACTACCCATATTAGCTCTTCATTTCTTGAACCAAATATTCTGGATTCTGGCACTTGGAGCTCATATAGCATTGGGCAAGTTATTTTGCCCCTCTGTCACTATTTCCATATTATCTATAAAAGCATTCTCTGTGTATTTCCCTATTAATTTATAGAACGTCATCAATGCCAAAGGTTGTTGCAAAGATTCCGTAATCATAGTACAATGTGCTTAGACTGTACCTGCCAGTAGTAAGGACACAATATTAGTTCTCTCTTTTTTTTTTTTTCCAAAACAAAGAACTCATTTTATTCTTGTGTGTGTTTTTTTTTCTTACATTCTGTTTCAAAGCTGCTTTACCTTTGCCTCAGAATTAAAGCCTAAGTAGCTTTGTGTCTAGAATTGTTCTTTAAAAATCTAAGTTTAAAAAGTACTTGAAATATATAAATAGAAGCTATAAGAAAATTCTGAGGACTTTAGAAATGTATGCATTCTTTTTAATTTTCAGAAATGATTATTTCATTATGAAACTTCCAGTTTCACATATTTCAGAAATTTTTCTTTCTGCACATAGCATGAAATTTATTACTTTATTTGCATACTTTCTATTGGGTTAAATGTATTATTTTGGCTGAGATAAACAACTAAATGAAAGTAATCAGAATAAATGAACCAATTCTTTGCCACTGCCTGATTGGAAATGAATGGGGAGAATGCCTTTGATCATTCCCTCCTAAATGGCTCCAGAGTACTGGTTTACATGAAATTGAACAAAAAATTTAGAAACACTGTCTTAATTTTCCTATTGAATCTTCAGGTTATAATGAACTGTTTTTGGGGGAACAATGATTTCAACCCTGTAAATGGTTCTCTTTACAAATTGTGCACATTTCACCCACTTTCCAGAAGTAAAAAGACAAAAACATAAAAGACTTGGGTAAAAAAGACATGAGGTCAGAAATTTGTATGACATTTTTAAGAGTATTTTTGTGATTTCCAATGGCCAGGAGTAAAATTCACCAGTGGTAAGATATTAAATGACAGAGAAAGAGTAAATCAAGTATGTGTCAAGTAAATATCAGCTTCATTCCATAATAGATATTTCATATTATTAAGGCAAAAAGGTAAAATTAAACAGGCAGTTTTATGACTTTTTTTACTTAGATTTCCTTTAACAATCATGTACTTGCAAATCATTTCATCCTTGTATTTGAATATTTCAAAGGAAGGAAAGTACTGCTATGGATAGATTCATTACATTTTAACATCATGCCTATTTTCATCGCACCAGAAACCAATATAATTTACATAGACCAATATAATTCTCATAAAACCAATAAACTGTGCGTGCTGACCATTATATTAGGCACACAAATCCATTTACTTTATTTCAACTGAACCATCATGTATACTTGTTTTGCTTTATCTGATCCATCAAAAACTGTTAAATGACGTAATTCAAAGTTACCCGTCTATTTTACAAACATCATATATTATGTGTTGAAATTAGTACAGCGTGTTCCAAATAATTTGAAATTTAATTGGCCTCTCCCCTGGGACTTTTATTTTAATATGACTAAAAATAAGCTGAAAAACACTTTGGTCATGGTCTTTAATCAAATGTTTTAGGATATGCCTAATTGCAATGAAAAAATTACAGGGAAATGGCAACTTTATTATTTATTGCTTTTAAAGTCAATATTAAAAAGTGTTGGGAAGTCATATAGATTTTTGCTATGGGAAATTGTCAATATGTTTTGAAACATGGTCTATGGAAGGCACATTCATAAAAAATTCATTCAATGTAAATTCTAACAAAACCATTAGCTTTAGTAATAATGAAAAATGAAGCAAAAGGTATGAAAACTTCTGAAATATATTATAGCACCTTAATGAACAGGCAGAATTTTTGAAGAAATTAAAATTTAAAAATCTTAAATTAAAAAAACATCAAAATGTTGAACTAAAGTTAACCATATCCACCTTAATTTCTGATTTGGATTATTTATGTGATGTCCACCCAAAAGTAGAGTTATAACAGAAGAAAATCACTCACTAAATTGTTTTCTAAAAATATGAAATAATTAGTCTTGCCAGCATTTTGGAAGAACTTACCAAATTGAACTAATAAGATTCTGAGAGAAGCTTTTTATTCTTAGGAGCAATCAACATACTGTCATGAACTAATGGCCATGACTTTACCTTGACTCCCACTTTCCTACTTCTGTTTCTCAAAAGTGCTTCTGGTTCCATCTCACTCATAGCCATGGACCTTGGAATTATTGTGTGCTACAGTGTTCTATCTATCACATTTTCTATCACCTTTCAATGAGTATGCCAATATTCCATACCACTCTCACTTGTGTATTATAGAAGCAAAAATCCAAGAGAAAATACTACCAAATGAACCTATTTATCAGATAAAGAAAAAAATAATGATTCAGAAGAAGGTTAAAGTCATCTAATTACTAAAAAGAACATAAAGGAAAAATGCATACAAAATTAGGCATATAACCTTGATAATTAAAAACCTTATTAAACAGATGTAAAGATACTTTCCTTCACATGAAAAAAACAGTATTACTTGACCATACTTATGGTTGTAGGTTGCCATACTTACTGTAGGACTGGAAGCTTTACCACTTAGGTGTGACATAACAATTTAATTATAGTATTTTAAAATGTAATGGATATGGCATCTAATGAATTAAAAACTAAACCCCCAAAAATCATATCTGGGAAATGAGAAGAGAAATTTTCATTGTATAAATCATTTATTCATATATTTCTTGAGCTGCCGTTCTATGCTTATCATTTCATTAACTGCTATAAACTAATACAATTTCATCAATAAAACTAAGATTATCAACCTTAAAGCCTCAAGGATAACAGCAAAATATATTTTTGAACTAATAAAGTATTTAATAAATTTCCTGTTTATAATAATTAAACACAAGTGCAGGAAGCCACCCATGACTTGTTTGAGAACCAAGCATAGTTGGGCCATTAACAGGAAGATCTGGTCTTAGGAACTCTCAGTTATCATAACTGATTGAGACTGCCTCAGTCAAGTAGTTATCCTGGGTTAGCTCACTGCTGACATTAAAATAGGAGCATTTGATGTGGGAGTGACCCACTAGAGCCAAATGGCTTGCTCACCTACTCCCCTTATCCTATTTTTCTCAGAAGAAGCTCCTACCTGTCCCATTTGCTCTGTACTGATACAAAGCAAGAGCAGGTTCCTTCCTTTGTTAGAGCTAGACCCTCTGGATGGCTCATGCCCCTGCTCTTAAGATACTTTATAATAAATAAATTTAATAGATTTTATTTTGCAGCCAGCCCATCTCTCTGACAGGAGACCTTTCCTTCGCCCACGTAGGACCTGCAGTGAGACACAAGTGAATAGATTCCCTATGTACCAATCTTAAGTAGGAACAGTAAAATACTTAAAAATAACTCAACAAGATGTGCAAGTTCATATTATAAAAAACATTCATTTTAGTAAGGATCTTTTTAAAAGCCTGAAAAATTGTTATACAATCCATTTTTTCTGATGAGAAATAAAAAATGTTTTTGTCCCGGAGCGGGGTGTGTTTTCCCTTGGAGTGGGTGAGGCGATGGAGGAACAAGAATCCACTCCCAGAGACAGGTTTTGTGACGCAATCTCAGCTTTAATGCGGGAGCACACATCTTTTATACAGGAGGGGAGCTAACGAACAAAGAGGCGGAAATGCGAGAGCCTATGAGAGCCATCCAGCCAGAAGCTGCACAATGCACAAGAAGGGAAAGACGGGGGATGGCATGAGACTCTCCTGAGACAACACCCCATTGGCCAGGGTGTCACCTAGGGGTGTTCCACCCAAGCGTGATAATCCTGGGTGTTCCACAGGATTTTACCCACTCCACAGCTGCAAGGATGAATACGCCTCAGTGGCTTTTCCCACGTCCCCACATGGTTTTCTAAAAATCAGTTAATTAATAATAACTTGACATTCCTAAAAATGTGGGAAAATAATGTGACATTTTCACATCCTTTTACAATAAAACTTTTAAAAAATGTTAGTTCTATAAAAACAATTTCTTAGAGAAAGGATTCATAAAGAGATATATATACACACATACATGTTTTAAAAATCTTTTTAATATATAATAATTGTACATAAAAATGTTGATTAATGTGATATTTCTATGCATATTTTGTATTTTATTTCCAAAACATTACTGCTGAGAAATAAAAGTGTCCTAGATTGGATTCCTTTGGGACACTCTCTAAGAAGGAGATACGTTTTGGAAATTTATTGTTGAGTGCTCTCAGTATCAACATTTGGAGTGATAAAAGAGTATGATCCTATTTAGAGAGATGACCAGTGGCACCATAGTCACAGATAATTCCTGTGTTAGCTTTGTTGCTGTGACCAAAATACCTGACAAGAAGGACTTGGAGAAGAATAAGTTCATTTTGTGCTTGTGGTTTCAGAAATTCAGTCCATGGTCAGCCAACTCCAGTACTGTGAGTCCCTGGTGAGGTAAACCATGGCAGAAGGGCACAGGAGAGGAAAGCTGCTTGGCTTATTACAGCCAGGAAGAAGAGAGGAGAGTGTGAGGAGCTGGGTCAAAATTTCACCTCTAAGGGACAGAACTCCAATGACCTACTTTTCCAGTCACACACTACCTGCCTACAGTTACCACCAGTGACCATTCAATCATTAATCCATTAAGTGGATTGATCCACGGATGAGGATACAAATTTCATAATCTAAACATTTCACCTCTGGACACTCTGCACTGCCACCTGACTTTTATGAGGGACATCTCACATCCAAACATAACAACACCAAAGGGAGCACTGGAACTATGATGGACCCTCAGAGGTGTGACACTATGAGGACAGATGGCCTTTATACACCAGTACTCACCAGTCATTGATGTAGGTTGACCCTGAGGATCTTAAGTGAGGCAAATCTCTCCCACTGCAGCCAAATTTGGAAGATAGACACTAAATCATGAAAACCATTTAAAACAATGGAAACTTTTACTTTTCTCAAATACATTAACCTTGCTCTTAAATCAGTGAAAAGTTGTAAAGTACACAGAGGAAAAATATGCAAGAGTTGAACAGTTAACTCACCAAAGCAATTCAGTTGCCCAATAAACACATGAAGAACAAAGATCAAAATTAATCTAATAAATGTTAATTATAATAGTAGTGAGATTATGTTCAGTTATTGAGAGCTGTTTATGGAGTAATTAGAAAATGAAAAATTTCAAAAATTTCAAAGCATATTTAAACACATAAAAACTTCAAAGGATAAATTGTCTTTTCACTTTTGATATGCATATTTTAACATTTATTCAATGATAACTTGATTTAAAGAATATTTGTGTTTTCAGTGACTCCTAATTGTCTTGTGGTAAAGCCCAACCTCTTGGCCTGATACCCTAGAATATCAAGGATTTCAGGATGTAAATTTTCATTCTTTATTGCCTCTTCTCTTGTCATTCATTCATTACACTATAATGTAATGCTAACAGCTCCCAGAATTACTGTGTCTTATCTTTCTATCCCTCCGTGACAATCCCTCCTTCTAGAAGTTTACCGTGACCTGCTAAGTCACTCTCATGCTCTTTTTTTCCTATTTGTGAGTCTCTTTCTTCTGGAGCTCTGCCTGCTTACTCAAAGCTGAGGGAGATGCCCCTCATGCTTCATATCACCAGCATCCTCTGCTACCCAGTGACCACTCCTTACTGTCTGCCTTGAGTATAATAACAGTACAACTCAATTTCTCAAAAGCATTTGAAAAAGACAATCCCTCCCTCCTTGAGCAAACACTTTCTTCATTGCCAGATGAGTAGTTTAAACCCATTTCTTTACCTTACTTTGTAGTTTCTTTTGCTTGATCATTTCTTTGTCTCTATGTTAGAATAGCTCAGGGTTCAATTTTCAATTTTTCTCTGGAGAGCATCATGTTAAGTAAAATAAACCATAATCAAGAAAATCAGTGATCATTTTTTCTCTCATATGTGGAAGCTAGAAAGGGAAAAACAAAGGGGAGAAAATATTTTATGAAAATAGAAGGGAGACCAGTAGGGTAGACAAAGATAGATGAAAGGAAAAAAAAAAAAAAAAGAAAAGAAAAGAAAAGAAAAGAAAGAAAGGAACTGGGGAATGAAAGTGATCAATTTATGTTATGTTCATGTATGGATATGTCACAATGAATCCGACTATAATTGTAGAATTACAATGCACCAATAAAAAATTGAAAATAAAAGTGCTAAGCATGTTCCTTCATTATATTCCTGCATTTGTTGTTACTTCTGATTTTATCATGGTCCATTCCCTCACTTTAGTTGCCATTCAGAGACCCACACTTATCACATCTCTTCCTTCACTCATTTCTTTTATTGTTTGGATCACTGCTATATGTTAAATATGTATTTATCTGCTCAATAAGTTTCTCTCTCTGAAGGGAATAGAGGCTCAAAAAATGCAATGATGTGTTTCCCAGCTGTATTATCTGCATATGGAACATGTTAATATCTTGAAAACTTAAGTGAATGGATCTGATTATCAGACCATGCTTGTTCTTCCCTTTCTAAAACTGCCTAAATATGTTCTTTGAGTGCCTGAAAATTAGGAGCTGAGGACCAATGGTAAATTGTTGTTCTTAATGGCATCAGACACAATTCAATTGAAATAAAGTTAAAAGTCTCTCAAAACAGAAGGTTAAAGGAAATTTTTAGAATTTCCTCTAATTAGTCATTTGAAAATGAAAGAAAGACCATAGTAATGTTCTTAGCTGTTTTCTCAAGAAGTCAATTTCAAATCCACTTAAATTGATTCTATGCAGAGCTACTTTTAATTGTGTTTTTCCAGAGTACTCTTATTGTATTCAGGAGAGAAAAGTGATTGTGAGTAAATATAGAGATTCAATATAGACAATTTTTATGTCTGTCAGTCAAAATTTTGTCTGATTAAAAATTTGATTTGGTGTTACTATACAAAGTTATATAGACTAAATTATCATTATTTATTGTGTATATTTCACCAAAATAGCAAATACACAATTTGGAAAATATTAACACTACATATTATATTACCTCTAATACAATATGTAAATAAATAAACCCACAAAAACTGAATGAAGTCAAATAGAATAGAATGCATTAATCACATTTTGAATGCAATGGGCATTTAGATATCAATCAAATTGATATAATTATTATAAATATTTAATTTTAAAGTAACATAAACCTAATTAATAAATATTTTAACTGTACTTTCATTTTATGTATTTTGTTGGTTCTTTAGAATTAAACATGATGGTAGGACTCCTTATGCCACATTTTTACATGCATGTAACAAAATTTGATCAATTTCATTCCTTAGTAATTCCCATATTTCTCCCTGTATTAGCATTTTTAAATATAATTTAGGAGTTCATTATTGTACATAATGTCTGGGTTTATTTTGGCATAATTATACAAGCTTGGAATATAATTTGCTCCAATTCAGACCCCAGTAGTTCCCTTTTCCCTACCTCTTCCCTACCTTTTTCCTTTTTTTTTCTACTCTACCATTCTTTCTTCTATTACTTACATATTTTTAATTAGTCCAACATAGATGTTATTTAATTAATCATATATATACACATTTATACGAAATTTTCTGTGATAATTCAAACATGTACATAGGATATTGACACAGCTCCCTGACCACCAAGCTGCCCAATTGGTCCCTGCTGAGAAGTGGCAGCAGAGCAGCCCAGCAAGTGGTGGAGTGGCTAATAGGAGCAATGACCTTAGCAGGCTGGAGTACAGGTGGCCAGCTAGGGACTGAGGCACAGTGGACCAGCAGTGCAGGTAAGCCAAGGTGCACCAACCTGTCATCCTGCCACAGCTCAGCATGGCCCAGTGCCAACACCTGCTCCACATATGTTGCAGTTCCAGACCCTCTCTATTCCGACATGAAGAGATTCAATCACTTCAATCTGCTGCTTCCCAAAAAGCTGGGAGAAAATGGTAGCAAGCAAAGTTGAATGGGATTCAGGGATAACCAATAGTGTTAGTATTTTTTTTTTGGGGGGGGGGGGGGGGGGGAACCTGGGATTGAACTCAGGGACACTCGGCCACTGAGCCACATCCCCAGCTCTATTTTGTATTTTATTTAGAGATAGGGTCTCACTGAGTTGCTTAGGGCCTCGCTAAATGCTGAGGCTGGCTTTGAACTCATGATCCTCCTGCCTCAGCCTCCGAAGTCCCTGGGATTACAGGCGTGCACCACGGCACCTGGCAGTGTTAGTATTTTTTAAAAACTCTAATTAACAGTATCTTTGAATAGTGTTGGTACTTTTTTCAAATCCTGATTAGCATAAGTTTGGACAATAGTGTTGACCCAAGAGCTATATGAACCTTTAGACTAGCACAATGAGCCAGTAACCTTTGTCAATTCCCCTCTTCAGCTCTGCGGGAGGGAGTTCTGTTTCTATATGTACATGGGTAAATCCTTCTTACACTCACTCACCTGGTCTCTGGATTTCATTTTTGAAATTCATGAGACAGGAGCCCAGAAAGAATCAGCTGACCACGAGCTGCTGGGGTCTGCTGCAACACTAGTGGGCATAGCCCACCCTTAAGACCTGCAACCATATGCAGACCCCACCCACCAACAAAAGCAAAGAAACTCAGGTCTCAGCTGTTAGCAGAACCAGAAAATAAAGTTTAATCTAAAACTCCATTTTCGTACTTTTAAATTCATCCTCAATAGACATCCATAAAAATGAAATTCACTAGGGTACATTCATATATGTACATAGGATAAGTTTGGTTTGTTTCATTCCACCATTCTTAACTTTTCCCAACCCACTTCCCTCCTCCGGAATCCCCTTTCTCTACTTCACTGATCTCTCTTCTATTTACATTGGATTCCCCTGCCCCCCACTTTTTTTCCTCCTTATTTTGGTGTAGGTTTTGCGTTTGAGAGAAAACACTTGACCCTTGACTTTATGGGTTTGACTTATTTAACTTAGCATGATCAATTCAATTCATTTAATAGCAAATGCCATAATTTCATTCTTTTTGGCTGAGTAAAGACTCCATTATGTTTTTATACTGCATTTTCATCTTTATTCATTTATCTGTTCATGGAAACCTAGGATGATTCCATAACTTGGCTATTGTGAGTTGCTCTGCTATAAATATTTGGTAAGCTTGCATCACTATAGAATGCTAATTTTAGACTTTTGAATAAATACTGAGGAGTAGAATAGCTGGGTCTTATCATGGTTCTATTCCTAGTTTTTTGAGGAATCTCTATATTTTTTCCAGAGTGGTTAGACTAATTTTTAGTCCCACCAACAAGGTGTGAGGATACCTTTTCCCCACATCTTTGACAACATTTATTACTGTTTGTATTCTTGATGATTGCCATTTTGACTGGAGTGAGAAGAAGCCTCAATGTAGTTTTGATTTACTTTTCCCTGATTGCTAGGGATATTGAGCATTTTTTCATGTATTTGTTGGCCATTTACTTTTCTTCTTTTGAGAAGTGTCTAATTCTTTTACCCATTTATTAATAGAGTTATTTTTATGTGGTGTTAAGACTTTTTAGTCATTTTTATGTTTCTGGATATTAATCCTCTGTTGGAGGAGCAGCAGGCAAAGATATTCTCCAATT
The DNA here is from genome assembly GCA_020662805.1 of Glaucomys volans. Lineage (NCBI taxonomy): Eukaryota > Metazoa > Chordata > Mammalia > Rodentia > Sciuridae > Glaucomys > Glaucomys volans. Next base: position 66,827 of record JAJEJO010001791.1, read on the forward strand.
TGTAGTTTCTCTTTTCATGCTCTTGTTTCCTTTGCTGTTAAGAAGTTTTTAAATTTCTTGCCACCCCACTTAATTATTCTTGGCTTTATTTTTTACACTTGAGGAGTCTTGTTAAAGAAGTTGGCGACTAGGTAACTTGGAGTGTTGAGCCTAATGTTTCTTCCAGGAACTGCAAAATTTCTGGTTCTAATTTCTGGGCCTTTGATCCACTTTGAGTTGACTTTTGTGCAGGATCAGAGATAAGGATCTAGTTCATTCTTCTATGTATTGATACCCATTTTTCCAGGCCCATTTGTTAAAAGACTTTCTTTTCTACAACATATTTTTGTTACCTTTGTTAAGTATCAGATGATTGCATACATGTGGATTATTCTCTGTGTCTTCTTTTAGATTCCATTGGTATTCATGTTGATTTTGGTATGAATATCATGCTGTTTTTGTTCCTATACCTCTGTAGTATAATTTGAGGTTCAGTATTGTGATCTTTAGCATCATTTTTCCTGCTCAGAATTTCTCTCTTTGGCATCTCATATCCCTCTAAATGAATTGTGGACCTGCTTTTCTAGTTCTATGAAGAATGTCCTTGGTATTTTGTTGGGGATTGCATTGAATCTGTACATTGCTTTTGTTAGTACAAATATTGTGACAATATTAAATTTACCTATTCAAGAATATGGGAGGACTTTCCACATTCTAATGTTTTCTTTAATTTCTTTTTTCAGCATTTTATAATTTTCATTGTGGCAGTCTTTTTCCTCCTTGCTTGAATTTCAAATTTGAGATTATTGTGAATGGGATGGTTTGGTTTTCTTGATTTATTTCTCAACAGATTGATTATTGAAGTATGGAAAAGTAATTGATTTGTTTGTTGATCTTGTTTTCTGCTACTTTGTCAGCTCTAGAAGTCTTCTGGTGAGGTTTCTTGGATCTTTTATACATATAATAATATTCTCATCAGACAGATAGTTTGATATCTCTTTTTCTCCTATTTGTATCCATTTAATTTCTTTCCCTTGCCTAATTGCTTTGGCTACAGTTTCAATAATTATTTTGAATGGGAATGGTGAGAGTGGACATCCTTAACTTGTTTCCGATTTTAGAGGAAATGCTGTACATTTTGTCTCCTTTCAGTATGCTCTTGGCCTTGGGTTTATAGCCTCTACAATGTTTAGATTAGTTCCTTCTATTTCTCATTTCTAGAACATTCCTAACATGAATGGGCAGTGGATTTTGTCAAATGCTTTTCTTATCAATTAAGATGATTGTGTGATTCTTCTTGTTCTTAACTCTATTTATGTGGTCAATTACACTTTATTAATTTGTGTATATTTAATGAAACTTGCACCCCTGGAATGAAACCCTCTTGATCATCATGCACTATCTTTGTAATGTGTTTTTGTATGTGGTTTTGCCAATATTTTATAAAGTATTATTGCATCTTCAGGTGTACTGATCTGAAGTTATCTTTCCTTGATGTGTATTTGGTTTGATTATCAGGATGATATTGGCTTCAGTGAAGAATTTGGGCAGAATTCTCTCTCTTTATATTTTGTAAAATAATTTGAGGAGAATAGGCATTAGTTCTTCTTTAAAAGCCTGGTAGAACTTGGCTTATAATTCATTTGGTTCTGATATTTTCATTTTTGGAAGTTGAGTTGACTTTTGTGCAGGGTCAGAGAGAGGGATTAATTGCTATTTCAATGTTATTGCTTTGTATTGATCTGTTTATGTTTTCTCTAGCCTTATGGTTCAATTTGGTTAGGTTGATGTGTCTAGAAATTTGTCAGTATCTTCTAGATTTCCTAGCTTATTGGAGTAAGAATTTCAAAATAGTTTCTAATAATTCTCTGAATTTTTAGATATATTTGTGGTAACAAATACATTTTCATCTCTAATTTTGTCTTTTTATTTGGGTCTTCTCTTTCTTTTGGTTGTTTTGGCTAAGGATTTATCAATCTTTTATCTTTTTAAAGAGCTAATGCTTTGCTCCATTAATCCTGTTTTAGTCAGCTTTTTTCATCACTGTGACCAAAAGAACCTGCAAGAATGATAAATGGAAGAAAAGTTTATTGAATGTTCATGATTTCAGAAGTCTCAGTTGCAAGAAGGCCAAATCCACTGCTCTGAGCCTGAGCTGAGATGGAACATTGTTATGGATGGGTGTGGAGAATGACAGTAGTCAGAACATGGCAATCAGTAAGCAGAGAGAAGATTCTGGTCACCAGGGACAAATCTTTAACTCCGAAAGCCATGATCCCAGTGACCTACCTTCAGCCACACTTTGCCTGCCTACAGTCAACACTGAGTGTAATAGATTAATGTACTGATCAAATTAAAGCTATAGTAATTCATTCCTTTTGCCTCTAAATTTTCTACATTGTCTTACACATGAACTTTTGTGAGACACCTCATATCTAAACCATAATAGATCATTTGTAGTGATTTTTATTCTCAAGTTCATTAAGTTTGGCTATTTTCTTAATTATTTCCTGTTTTCTTTTGTTTTTGAAATTTGTTTTTCTTCTTAAAGGGCCTTGAGGTGTAATGTTAGGTTATTTAGTTGGGATCTTTATATTTTCTTACTGTAGGAACTCTGTGCTATAAACTTTCTTCTGAGAATTGCCATTATTCTATCCCAGAGATTTTTATATGTTGTATCTCTATTTTCATCTCACTCTAAGAATATTTTGATTTCTCCCTTGATTTTTTTCTATGATGCATTCCTCATTAAAAATTGTATTATTTAATCTCAAAGTGTTAATATATTTCAGTTTTTTATATTATTGTTGATTTCTAAATTTATTCCAATATGATGATAGAATGTAAGAGACTGTATGGAATTCATTCCCTTGTCCCTCTGTCTCTGTCTCCCTCATATTTGCTAAGACCTGGTATGTGCCCTAAACTATTTATTTTAGAGAAAGATTCAGTTTTACTGAGAAAAAGGTGAATTCAATTGTAGATAGATTCAATTGTTGTTGATAGATGACGTATTCTATAGAGGTCTGTTAGGTCTATTTTATTAATCGTATTTTCAGTTATGAGGAGTATTTAGTTTATTCTAGATGACACATATAATGTTGAGGTAAGTGTGTTAAAATTACCCATTATTATTGTATTGTGGTGTATTTGATATTTGATATTGAGAAGGATTTGTTTTATATATTAGGGGCACTGATATTTGGGGCACAAACATTTGCAATCATTATTTCTTATAGTTGAATGATTTCCTTAAACAAGAGGAAGTGGCTTCTTTGTCTCTTGTGATTTATTTTGGCTTGAAGTCATATGAGAATAGTACCTCTTCTTGCTTCTGATCTCTATTTGCCTGGTATATCTTTTTTCAACCCTTCACTTGCAATCTCTGAATATCTTTTCCTGTAAGTCTCCCTTAGAAAACATGAGTTTGTATCTGTTTTGATTGAAGAGTGCAAACCATTTACTTTAAATATTTTTATAGAGTGATGCTTTTTACTTGCTGCCATTTTTGACTTATTTCTATTGCTTAATTCAGACTTGACTGTCCTTTAACAACTATTTTTCCAGTGAAATTCATCTGTATACTGATTCTCATTTTTTAAATTTATTCTGAATGAAATATTTCATTGACATGTTTTGTCATGCAGGCTTAGTGGCTTTGAAGTGACATTCCTCCCATATTGGGCATCTGGAAACAGCTTGGTGTCATGACAATTTTGGGCTTTATGTAATACTATGTGCATGGAATCATAGAGGGTGGTCTTTTCCTTTCACTTACCTTTTTGTGGGGAGGGGGGGTTTAATCTAAGTTGTTTATTTCTCTGTGGGTGCATGTAGCTCATTTTCCTAATTATCCATTATTAATTGATCAAATGAATAAGAAATAACTTTCTTATCTTTTATTCATTTATATATGTGGTTTATTTCAGTAATTATAAAGGAATTTATATAGGAAGTTATATATAACTTCCTATCATCCTGTTTCAGCATCTTTTTAAAAAATTTTTATTGGAAGTATATGTTTTGTTTATTGTTTTTTAAATTTTCTTATTTAAAATCTTTTTCATACATATATATATATAAGGTAATAATGTCTGTTTCATTCTACTGTCCTTCCCATACCCACAGCCCCACCCCCTCCCCTCACTCCCCTCTGCATAATCCAAAATTCCTTCATTCTTTCCTACCCACCCTGACTATGGATTAGCATCCACTTATCAGAGAAAACATTCAGGCTTTATTTCTTTGGAATTGGCTTATTTCACTTAACATGATATTCTCTAGTTCCATCCATTTACTTGCAAATGCCATACTTTCATTCTTCTTTAAGGCTGAATATTCCATTGTTTATATGTACCACATTTTCTTTATCCATTCATCTGTTGAAGGGCATCTAGGCTGGTTCCATAGTTTGGCTATTGTGAATTGAGCTGCTATAAACATTGATGTGGCTGTGTCACTGTAGTACACTGATTTTAAGTCCTTTGGGTATAAACCCAGGAGTGGAATAGCTGGGTCAAATGGTGGTTCCATTCCAGGTTTTCTTAGGAATCTCCATACTGCTTTCCAAAGTGGTTGCATAAATCTGCAGTCATACTAACAATGTATGGGTGTACTTTTTTCCCCACATCCTTACCAATACTTATTATTACTTATATTCTTGATAATTGCCATTCTGAGTGGAGTGAAATGAAATCTTAGAGGAGTTTTGATTTGTATTTCTCTATTTGCAAGAAATGATGAGCTTTTTAAATGTGTTTGTTGATCAATCGTATTTCTTCTGTGAAGTGTCTGTTCAGTTCCTTAGTCCATTTGTTGATCAGGTTATTTGTTTTTTGGTGTTAAGTTTTTTGAGTTGTTTATATATCCTGGAGATTAGTGCTCTATCTGAGGTGTGTGCAGTGAGCACTAATCTCCAGGATATGTAAGGAACTCAAAACACTTAGCACCAAAAAAACAAATAATCCAATCAATAAATGTCCCAGCATCTTGAGTCATTGGGATAACAGGCAGGCACCAGCCTACATGACTTTATCTGTACAATTTTACATTTCTACTAGCAATGTATGAGAATTTTGGTTATTTGACATTCTCACCGACATAATGTATGTTCCATTTCTTATTTTATCCATCCCAGTGGGTGTTTAATTGGATGTCATTGTGGTTTTAATTTTATTTTTCTGATGATTAATGATATTTAATATGTATTTTGCTTTATGTATATGGTCTGAATTGCTTGTTAAATATTATTAATAGTATGTTTGTATGATTAATTTTGAATCTTTTTCATATTCTCAATGAGTCTTTATGAAATATGAAATATATAAATACATTCTTATTCTATGGCTTATATTTTCATTTTTTAAAGGAATGTTTCTAAGAATATTTTCTTTACTTTTATGAAGTTCTGTTTCTCAATCCCATGCATGTGTGATTATTTCTGTTCCATTGAAAAATTTCAGTAAATTGAATTAAAAAAAATTTTCTATTATCTTTCCTTCCCCCACCCCTCCCCACCCTTCAATTTCCTCTGTGCAATGAACTAAAATAAAAAAATAAATTAAAAAAATTTTTCTGATTTTTTTCACTTTTTATTGAAATGCAATTTATATAAATTGCATTCACATTCTTTAAATGTTCTGTGAATTTGAGTAAAGCACTAATTGATGCATCTATCACCATAATCATGATGTCCAACAGCTCAATCATCCCCCACACCTTTCATGTGCTACTTTGAGGTTTTCTCCCCGTCACATTACAAGTCTGGGCAACAACTGATGCTGTCTGTCCCTATTGACTTACCTTTCTCAGGATACTACATATAATGATTTACATTTCTCACAATACTACAAATAACCTGAATCATTGTCATATATGCTCTGATTTTGGTTTCTTTCACTTATCATAAAGGATGTAAGATTGCTTCATGTTCTGGTGAACACCAATAACACTTTTGTTTTCTGGTTGAATAGTATTGCATTACATTAATTCACAAATATGCCTGTTAACCTGTTGAAGAATTTGGATTTCTGACAGATTTCAGCAATAAAGAACAAAGCTGTTGTAAACTTTTATGTACGTGTTTTCCATGAGAACAAAATTTTCATTTAAGTTAGAAAATTACTTTGGTGTGGGATATCTGGGTTGTTTATGTTTAATTTTCATATAGTTTGGGTAACATAGTGTCCAAAATATTTATGATAGCTTTTATTCTCACCAGCAGTGTAATAGAACTATGGTTATTTTATCCATACCCTGGTCATTTTTATAGGTTATAGTGGTATCTCATTGTTATTCTAATTTACACTTTCTTAAACTCATGTGGCATATGTATGTCATAATTTGTGAAGTGGTTGCTTAAACTTTTGCAAATATTTTGGGATGGATTTCTGATTATTGAATTTGAAGGTTTTCAAAGATGCTGCATTAAAGTCCTTTAAGTGATATGTGATGTGCAAATATATTATCTCACTCTTTGATTTGTCTTTCCACTCTTGAAATGATGTGTCACATTTAAATCATGCATATATTATCATTCATTTTCTTGTATAGGAAACATTTTTGATGTTGTATCAGAAAAGTCCATACCTAACCCAAGGTCACAGTCTTTTCATTGGCATTTCTTCTAGAAATGTTAGATAGATAGATAGATAGTTATTATGTTTAAATATAATGTCTATATGTCCAATTTAATATTGCCTCTCTTACTCCTTCCTTCCTTTCTTTTCTTTTTTTCTCTCTACCCTCCCCAGTTCTATTTATTTTTCACTTTCTTTTTTTCTTTCTCTTTTCCTTCTCTCCCTCTCTCCTTCTTTCCTTCCTTCCTGTGTTATAAATTGTTTATTTCAAAAGACTATTTTACATTAAATTCCTTTTGAGCCTTGTTGAAAATAAATTGACTAGTTGTAGGTTTATTACTAAAACATTTATTCTCTCATTTCTTTAGTCCAACTATAATGATTATCACCACTTTATTGTACTTTTGGAAATAAGATAATGTAATTTCTCTAACATTTTCTTCAAAATTATATTTGTTTCCAGAATTTTTTGACCTGTTAGTTTTTTTAATATTTACTAATAAATAGGCTTCAGTTTAGCATAACCTAGTATATTTCTTTATTTTTTCAAATTTATCTGTTAAAGTTTTAAGCACATGAAGATTTCACTATTTTATACATATTTAAGAATTTGATAATTTTAATGTTATCACAAATTAGACATTATATATCACATACATGCATTTATGTGCATTATACTCCCACAAAAAAAAATTCTCATTTTTTTCCTAGTATAAAGAACTCATGCTTGTTTATTAATTTTTTAAATTTTAGATTGAACTTATATTTTCATATCTAGTAAAGCACTGATTAATTCTTGTTCAGTTTAGGTTTCTCTAAGACATTTATGTGGATTACCATTTCATCTTAATATGTAGATTTTTTTTGACTCTTTAAAAACCCTATGTCTTTTATATCTTTTTGCACTGTTATATTAGCTGGTATAATGCTGAATAAAAGGAATGACTTTAAAAGAAAGCATTTCATTCTTAATTAGTTAAGCATGGTTTATAGATGGTTTCTTGTTAGTTTGGTGAAAGTCCCTTCCATTCTTAGGTTACTAAGAGTTAGTACCACAAATGGACTTTATTCTCTTAGAGTTTTCCTATTGTAACAGAGGTTCAAAAAATAGTAAGTGTTGCAATATCAAAGTGTATATTGAGCAAGTTTATTTGAGAAGAAATAGCAAGGGTCAAATCATATATGTGAATATCACAACAACAAAACAGAGATTATTCTTAGTGTAAAGTCTTTTAAAAGTCACAAAGAATAAAGGAGAAAAATTTGGTAAGCTATGAATTATACGGAATCCTGTGTAACTTTTCGAAGGAAAACTTTGCTTATAATAAAATGTTGGGAAATCAGATGTGTACTTTGTAGGTCGTCCTGGACAAGTTGAAAAATAGTGTCAACTAGCTCTAACTTTTTACCTCCTGTTTGCCCCTTGGAAGGAACACTCTAGTCAGTCTTTGCCGTGGCTCACATCACTGAATGAGAAAGCCCCTGGATCTTGCTGTAGGACATCTTTAGAAGTATAGAAAGGTTTCAGGTGGTACACTAGCTATGATTCATTCTGAAGACATTTACTTTCTTTATTCCTCTTGACAAGTGATTTAGAAACTCTAGACCTCAGTTGTCTTACGTGAAATATGTGACTGTGAGGAGAACTAGCATATAAACTCTAGTAACTTATGGATAACTTGTATCATATGCAGGGCATGACATTTTTTAGAACTATAAAAGCATTCTATTTTGAAATTTTCCATTGATGTTTAGGTTTGAGCAACCCTTACTTTCAATAGTAAGTAAAATTTAAAAAGAAAAGCCCACAACTCCTCTGGGGGTGAAAAAAAAAAAAAAAGAGAGAGAGAGAGAGAGAAACAGAAAGTTCAGCTCTCATTAAAATGAACTGTCAGTTATCAATATTCGAAAACATTTAGTCCTATGATTTCTTCTGCTTGATACAGCTTTTCTTGAATATAGACATATTGTTAATGCATGGAGTTATTTAGATGTGATGCATTTTTATTGGTAATTTTCAAAATCTGCCCAATATCTTTCTTCTTGGTGATTGGGAATGTTCATTTTATAAATTGTTATGCATTAATGTATTTCTTTGTCAAAATATGACAATTTAAATATATTAGAATATGTTCAATCATTTAATGAATATTTTCATTATGAACATTTATATTCAAAGTTGATAGTTATTAATCATTAAAATACAGTGTCAACTCTTTAGGAGTTAAGTCAGTTAAAAAATGTTTGACTCTTATGGGATATAGAAATAATGTAATACATTCTTTTTTTGTTGTTATATTTAATACAATACAGTATTGTAATCCTTTTAAGTGTGCAAAAAGTGAGATAAATTACCAAATTCAGATTGCTAGAAATTTCAAATACATAAGAGGAACACAAATCTGCTTGATTTTCACCAGCAAATCATAACTACCGTCTACAGTTTCTCTAGAAGTCACACAAATGTAGAAAAGGTAAGATTATTCAACTATTCATTTTAGAGTTAAGTAATGTGGCTATGACCTAATGAGGTTAGAAGGTTAGTTGAAGATTAAACCATTAATATTTACATTACTTAAAGAGAAAAGAAAATTATCAATTTATGTACCTTTTCATTTACATAATGATTTTTTGATTATATTTATGCAAAGTAATTATATCTCTAATCTGATTGATAAAGAAAAGCATCAGTGATTACTTAAGCCAAAGCCCTGTGTAGGCATTTTGCAAATCTTAACTTCTGGATCACTACTGAAACGTTTCTTATTCACCTTCTCTCTGTAAAAATGAAGAAAAATCAAGTTAAAAAGATCAGTGTAAAGCAGTGTGGAGATTCCTTAGAAAACTTGGAATGGATCCACCATTTGACCCTGCTATCCCACTCCTTGGCTTTTACCCAAAGGACTTAAAATCAGATTGCCTCAGTGATGCAGCCACATCAATGTTCATAGCGGCTCAATTCACAATAGCTAGATTATGGAATCAACCTAGATGCCCTTCAGTAGATGAATGGATAAAGAAACTGTGGTATATATACACAATGGAATATTACTCAGCCATAAAGAAGAATAAAATTATGATATTTGTAGGTAAATGGATGATGTTGGAAACTCTTATGCTAAGTGAGATCAGCCAATCCCAAAAATCCAAAAGCCGAATGGTCTCTCTGATATATGAATGATGATGCATAATGTGGGGGGGAAAGATAGCTAGCATAGAGGGAAGGGAGGGGTGGGGGTGGGTGGGGGGTAAAATTAATAACAGAATGTGTGACAGATACCATTGCCCTGTGTTCATGCATGAATGCACAGATGGTGTGACTCTACCTTGTGTACAAACAGTGAAACAAAAGCTGTACTCCATTTGTGTTCAATGAATCAATAAGTAAATAAAAGAATAAAAAAAAAAAAATAAAAGGTTAAATGACTTGAGTAAGATAACTGACATAGACAAAGTAAATGAATACTTCCAGAATTATTTTTAAAAAGTTATAATCTTCTTAATGTGATCTTATTTAGTATTTCTAGAATTATTTGATTATGGCTATCAAAATTGGTGGCTTTTGAAATTCATTTTTATTATCTTGAATACAACCCAATTTAGTGATTATAAAAAATCTATGGTAAGAAAGATTTTTCAGAACTCAGAATGTATGCTAAAAGACTATGAATATAGATTAAATAAATGAAGTAGAAAATTTAAAAAAAAAAAAAGATCAGTGTAGTTAGAATGTCATGTGGTTATTATTACAGTTATTTCAACAACTAAATCATGTAGAAAGTTGAAATTCAAGCTATTACCAATCAAGTATGTCACTATTTGATTAGTGTATGCTAGTACTAACTATTGCAGAATCCTAGTGAGCTGTCCACGATTTAGCTTTTGGTTTGGGTGGTAATCATAATAATTTATACCTGTAATCTTGTTCCATTTCTATATCTTTCCTTTTCTTTCCTGATTTTCAAATGTAACCTATTATTAACAGAGTTTCCATATTTTTTTCAGATCTTTATTCCCATCATGTATTTCCAAAAGATAGATATATTATTTTTAATCATTAAAAAAGTGTTGGAGAATGAAAAAAAGAACTTGGTATATTTTAAGAACAAATTTGTTTCCTTCTTTAAATATTCAGTCCTCTACATTCTCCCTTCTTTTGTTACTAGCATCAAAATATCAGAGTTGTTATACTGTTTAAGGTTCCATTAAAAAAATAACTAGTAATTTTCTTATCTGACACTTCTCTTCTTTCATAATCAGAAAGGCTAAAGCAGTAGGTTTTAGAGAAAGCTTCTAAAACATCTGTCTTTCAGTCAAATTACATTGCCTTTGCTGAGACTGATATCTACTCATCATTGCATGAAAACATGGTACAGAAACGATCATGGCATCTGGCAAAGACATATGAATGTTACTGCTGCTGAAGCAAGTAACCCCAACACCATGAAGTCAGGGCAGAACAGCATTGCCTCTGCCAATATCTGCACCAGCAAACTGATAACTAATGCACTTACCTCTTTTTTTCTTCACTTAATCCAATTTTGTATGTAAGTCTTGCATGAGTAAATCAGATTTGTAGATCTGATTAGTAGTATCTAAATCATACTCAGAAATTTAAGTACATGGGAAGCTAGAATATATGGTTTACAGCTTTCTGGGAGCCATGGCAGAGAAAAACATACTACTCAGAGTTTGGAATAAAAGCTTAGTAAGCTAATCCATACAATTGTTATAGTTCGAATCTTTTTTTAAATTTTTATTTATTTATTTACTTATTTAAGTACTGGGGATTAGATACTTTACCACAGAAGTACATCCACAATTCTTTTTTTATTTTTATGTTTTTATTTTTGAGAGAGTTTCTTACTAAGTTACTGAGGGACTCACTAAATTGCTGAAGTTGTCCTCAAACATCCTCCTGTATCGGCCTTCCAAGTCACTAGGAGCACAGTTGAACACCACCAGGTCTGGCTTATAGTTTGGATCCTGAATATACCCTGAAGGCCCATGTGCTGAAGGCTTAGTTGGAAGCTTGTGGTGCTATTTGAAGGTAATAGGACCTTTAGGAGGTGGGGCATCAGTGAAAGAAAATTGGGTCACTAGAGACATTGTTTTCGAAGGGAATAATGGGATCCTGGTCCCTTACTTTCTGTTTGCTTCCCTCTACCCTGAAGTGAGTAGCCACTCTGCCATGCACTCCCTTCCATGAGGTACTGTATCTCTATGAAGTACAGGGTTAAGAAACCATGGACTGAAACTTTAGAAACCATGAGCTAAAATACACTTTCCTCCTCATAGTTTGCTTATATCAAGTTTTTGTTATAGCAATGGGAATTTGATTAACTTTAAAGTTATCTATTTCAGTGTTAGAATCCTTTGTGACTACTTTCTGTCTTTGCTATATTCCTTTGTCCTATTAGGCATTAAATTCTACACATTCCTTTCTTAATATATCTCACATCTGTCATTTTCTTTCATTTCCACTTCTCTTATTTAAGTTCTTTTGAAATTACTCCAAAACCATTACAGAAAATACTTGTAGGTATTCAAAATGGAGAATTTCCTTCATAAATAATTCTATTTAAATACTACTCAATCATTCTTGATAATTAGTTATTTTCAGAGAAATGCAACTCTCAGAATGACAGCCTGATTTCTATAAGCCTGACACAACTGATATATTATTTCAGTCAAGAATTATTCCCTAAGTCTGGCTGGAAATGACTGTTGCATTTTTGAACATTAAATTATACTTAGCCAGTGCCTTTCCTATGGTATTTACTTGATTGTGCTTTAAATTTTATGTAGTTATTTAAGTATGAATGTATGTATATATATATATATATAGCTCCTGAGGACTAGATCAAAACAGCATCTAAAAGTCTACCTTGCACATCATATAACTTAAGATATTTCTTGAATAAATGCATAAAGAACAAATAGGTACATCACATTGAGTAAATAAACAGATAAATGACATTCAAAGAGATCGTAGATACACATGGTCAGAAAACTCAAAAAGTCTGATGTTGTAATCAACCCACTTACAAGTTAACATTTTATCAGATTTTTATACATACACACACACACACACACACACACACACACACACAGGTGCGGAAAGAGAGAGAGAAAGAAAAGGACCTGGTACTACTGAATTAAAGACACAAACCATGTGTTACTCGGGGCAAAAAAAGAAGCCAGAATAACATCTTGCATTGATTCTCTGTATTCCAAAGTAATGTATTTTTTGTAAGTGTTGTCTTTACCTTGTTTTGAAATCATGACTAAAACTCTCAATTGCACTTTACAGGTCATTTGCTAAGATCCTGTCCCAGTACTTGTTTATCAGACTCTGTTATACCTGGATTATAAAACACCTACATCTAGCTGCCAGTTGCCCCAAGACATTTGATTCTCACAGATGGCCCTTTCTTCCTTGGGCCTAGAATTATATATTTGGTTAATATTTTTAATTAACTATATCTGTGAAGAAATCTTGAAACTGATCTATTTATCTGTTTATAATATACTCAAATTATAGAGAAAGTACATAGAAAAAAATATAACATTTATAATCTTCAATTTTTTCCACGTAATGTGACAGGAAACTCGTAAGCCCTAAAATTTGTAAAGGCTCTTATGTACATTAAACTTGCTGACTTCTGCATTAAGTTAATATCATTTTGTATTGACCCTTTATATGTTTAATTACAAGATCATTTTAATAAGATGTATAGAAATTATATTACCAAATATATATGTTGAAATTTTCTATTTTGACATCCCTGTATTATTTACACAAATGAAATTCCATGTATTTTGAATATCTGTTGTATTCTCATCCAGCTCAGGGACTTCATGTGATACATTTTCCTAAATAATTTTCTATTGCATATTTCTCATAATTGCAATTATTTTAAATTGGCCATACTAGACTCTACCCTTTTTTTCCTATAATCATTGGCTTGTTTTTTATTTCTAAAATAAGATTCTTCAATCCTAATTAGAATAAGATGTGCTCTGTGTTTTTATAAATATGTCCAAAGAGAGTCTACTGTCATGTATAACTAAAAAGAACAAATTAAAAAATGAAAGGCAGTGTATTACAGAAGCAAAGGCTTTGATTATTGTAGTAATGCTGAATGCAGTACCCCTTCCTGGAATGTTCAGCTCAAACTGCTTTGACTGATTATCGTGGGTTGATTTTAAAAAAAGAAATTTATTTGTCACACTTCAAGAAATTGGACACCCAGGATCAAGTTTACAGCAGACTTGGATTCTGGTAAGAGCCCTCTTTCTGGTTCGCTGATAGACAACTTCTCCCTCTGTCCTTACATGGTGGAGAGAAAGAAAGACATCTTCCTATTCTTATAAGAACACTATCCCATCATGACACACTGTATGTCCTTTTCTAAACCTAATTACCTCCCAGAGTTGCTACTTCCTAATGCCATTATATTGAAAGTTAGGTTAACAAAGTATGAATTTTGGGGGGACAAAATCAGTCCACATTATTTCCTTAGGATTGCCCATTTTTAACAGAAGTTACATTAGAAAGTAGAAAAATATAGAGGAATATTGATCTGATCATCTTTTTTGTTGCTGGGCCTTAAAGATCTGACAAAAACAATGGAAGAACACATAGTTCCAGAGTTCGGAGTCCATGGAAGGCTGACTTTATAGCTCTGAGCCCTGAGGTGAGGCAGAACATCATGACAGAATGTGAAGGAGGAAAGCAGCTCAGAACATGGCCTCTAAGAAGTAGAGTGCACTGTGCTCACCAGGGGCAAAATACAAATTCCAAAGGCATGGCCCCAGTGATCTACATCCTTCATCTTCATGCTACCTGCCTACAGTTAATCTGTATAAGTTGATTAATGCACTGATCAGGCTTAAAACTCTCATAATCCAATCATTTACCTCTAAACTTCCCTGCTTTATCTTACACATGAGTTCTTGGGAGACGTCACATATCCAAACCATAACAAGTACAGTGTGTAAAAATCCCACACCTACATTAGAAACAATAAGTTTATGCCATTGACTCATCCCTTGTCTGTCTTCAGAATGGCTATTGTTACATGTTCTGCTTCGCTGTTTTCCTATGTTGCACTGGTCACCGTGGATTCAACTCTTCCCTACTCAATTCCCCACTGCTCTTGCCCATGGTGAATTCTACAGCTCACTTCCTTCTTCCATGTTTATTTTTGATCTATACTACATAATACATGACAAAAGTCATGTATTACTTTTATTAGTCTTCTCTTTCAAAAAATAAATTTTATATTTCTGTGACAAATTCTACACTGTAGAGAACTTATGTAAATATAATTATGTACAATATTTTGAGTATTTTGCTATTTTACACCAAGTATTATGGTTTGGACCTTAGGTGTCCTCCAAAAGCTCCTGTGTTGAAGCCTTGAATCCTAGCAAGGTGCTATTGGGAGGATGTGGAATCTTCAAGAGGTAGGACCAACGTGGAGGTCCTTGTGTCACAGGGACATGCCTTCGAATGGGAAAAATGACCTCTGTCCCTTTTCCTTTCTCTTTTTCCCTTTCATGGTCACAAGATGAGTTGTTTTCTTCACTACACTCCTTTGCCATGATGTGTTGCCTTGTCTCAGGACCCAAGTAGGGAGGTCAATCCATCATGGACTGAAGCCTCCAGAACTGTGAAGCAACATAAATCTTCTGTCATGTGCTATAGTGATGAACTGACCAACACACCAGGGAAACAGGAAAAACACACAAAACTTTCCTTCAAGGGATTTGTGGACTACCTTCAAAGTCTAATCAATAAACGAACAATTCTTAAAACAATTAGTCGATTCTTTTATTAAACCATTATGAACTGTGGGAATCTGTACAAATGCCATCTGCATTGCAGGCAGTAGAAGTAACAGAGGAGATTTTCTACAGAAAACTTAAATGAGAGAAAAGGTAACTTATACAAAAGCTGAAACTAAGATGAGGAAAAACTGAAACTTAAAGAAAATGGGGAGATGCCATTCTCAGGAATAAAATTGGCAAAAACTCAGAAGAGCACAAAATTGTGGTACATTCCTAATACACAGGAACTTGTCTGTGGGTATCAGAACAAGAAACTCAATATTCTGGACCTTTAAGCAGAAAGTAGAAATGTATGTATGAAGATGAGATGATTACGTTTATAGAATTTATGCAGTCATATTAAGTATAAAATGCCTTATGATATCAGAGGAGACAGGCCCAATGGGTAAATAAGTGCACTGCCTTACTGCATAAGTCAGGATAATAATATACTTTTAGTATTAATCAGTATATTTTCTTTATGAAAGCTTTGAGTACCCATAAATTTGTATGAGAATATCCTTAGAATAAAAACAGACTAGCAACACAATCTTTGAGAATAATCAACAGTATGATTTACTATATCATTGCATAAAATGAAAAATTCTGTCCAAGGATTTACTCCCACTTTTGTGTAATTGCTTACATGGTATAGTATATATTTATATAAAATAATAATAGCATATAATTATATAACAATTATAATAGCTGTAATATATTATTAATGTATGTCTGGATTATGTTTTCAAATCTATTTCAATGCACCTATGACAGGTTTATTGAAATAGTCACAGAACCTAAAAGTTGGAAATTATTAATATAATCCAGTCTACTAATAAGCTTACCTGTGTGTTAAAAAGTGGACAGGGATGAAGATATGGAAATATATTAAGGAGTAATGATTCATAACATCACTTGTTTGCATTTGAATTTAGTTAAATTTGTTTATTTTTTCTACCTTTTTTTAAATATGGGAAGATATTTGAATGTATTAACAGTGTTCATTTGTTGTAGGTTAACAATAGTTAAAGTATTTTTTTTTACTCTGTCAGTTGTATAACTTTTTGAGACTGATGTTTGACTCTAAATGTGTCCATCTTCCTGGAGATTTTAAATACACATCACCAATATTACTTTTAAATAATTACAGTCTTTAGGAAAGAATTGCTAAAATTCCCTTGATAAGGGATTTCCTAGACATATTATGTAATTACATAAACCATTTGAGATGCATGCATAACATGGATACAAGCAAAGTTTGAATGCTAATATGCCTCTGCATGTAATAAATACTTATGAGTCAACATGCAAAATAGTCAATTTAGTAACTGCAAAACATTTACAAACTGTGGAAAAATGATGACTAGCAAATTTGAATGTTCTTTTGAATGTTATTAGATTATGGTGGTTTTAGGAATATGACTTCTGACAAAGAATTGCAGCAATTGAGCATTATGCATAGTAATTGTTTCATTATTAGACATTGTTCTGTTTTATTGAACATGTTGAAATGTAGCAAATTAAAATGATCTTGCTTCTTTTGAAAGAGATCTACTGATTACTACTCATGTTCAAATTCCAAGTGCTTATCATTATTGCATTACTTGGTGAACACAGATTTGAAATGCAAAGTGATAGTTCATTCGAAATGATGAAATGAGACAGGCACTTGCATTCATATATCCTAATATGCCTTTGCATATTATGCACTAAACTGCATAATAAATTTTGCTATTTGAACTTATTGTCAGAAGTATTTTTAAGGTTTTCATGTGGTATAATAATAATAGTCTAGAAAACAGTACAATTATTTTGTGGATTCTGGTAAACCTACTTATCTTTATAGTGAGAATCAGTTATAATCAAGTTTGAGAATTGCCATGCCTCTTTATTTACAATTGCAAGCAATTAAATAGTCATGCATAGTCAATAAACATTGACAGAGACCAGGGAATAGTTAGAAAAATAGCATATGGCTCCCTGCTTTTGAAGTATTTGGACTATTAAAAGAGACAGTTATATGAGCAAGTAATTGTTGCTCTACATTGCCATGGACAAAATACTGTGGAAGACCAAACCAGGGGAAAATTCTACCTGCCTTAGAATATGGAAGATATTTATGAAACAAAGATTTATAACAGGATAATATTTGAACTGGAGTCCTAAAGGTATATTCTAATAATTTACCTAGAATGAAGGGAAGAGAGAATCTTACATATGTTTACTTACTGAAGCTTATGCAAATTAAAAGAACAGAAATCTTCTCTTCAGAGAAACCTGATGAGTGTTATTTTTATCCAATTTCTAAAAGGTGATATGAATAAATGTGGGTGAAGTTGCCTAAATCTACACAAATACTTTCTGTGTTCCAAAGGAAGTATATGAGAAAGGAAGAGAGGAAGGAAGGAGGGGAGGGAGAGAGGGAGAGAGGGAGGGAGGAAAAGAGGGAGGGAGGGAGGAAGAGAAAGAGAGAGTGGAAATTGTATTTTGTTTCTTTCAATGAACTCGGAATTATTCTAGGGTCTTCATAAATATTATCAATGGTACTGTGTTCACATTAGTGATGGCAATCAATGCAAGGGTATAAATCCTAGTACTCTGAAATCATAGTTAATGTCAAATGCCATGTATGTTGTATATGTGTGTACAAGTATAGGTGCAAGAATTGTATATATTATCTAATTATTATTAAAATACATGTAAATTTTGGTATATATGCACATATAATGCATATACTTTTGGGCATAAATATTGATGTATTTGCTATTAATTATCCATTAAATGTTAATTAATTTACATGGGCCCTCTCCATTGGTACATATGAAGGTATATGTAACAACCTAATTACCATGATATGAAGGACAGAAAATATCTTCACAAATGTAGCGTATCTATAATAGCAGTTTGCCGTGGTAACTAAGATATCAAAATTACACAAAAACAATGTCCTAAAAGGTATTATTTATATAAATTTATGTTAAACATATGTTCCATGAAGCTTGGGACTTAGCTCTGGTGGAGTACTTGTTTAGCATGCCTAAGGTTCAATCCTTAGCACCATAAAAAAATGTTTCAGGTGTTGCAAATACAGAACATACTCATTTCCTTTAAATATTTAGCAAGAGTGATGATTTATTAACTTAAGAAATAAAAATTAGAGTAAATGCAAATTTGCATTGATCAAAGATGGAAAAGATTATAAAGGATAATGGTGGTAATTTTTCTCCACAGGAATTCATCAACTAGTATGAAAATAAATCTTTTGTTTTTTGGAAATCTAAGAAAGATAAATTCAAATTTAACTAAAATATTTATGTAAAATGAAGAACAAGACTGAATTGTTGATTTTGTATTCAAAATTAAGACTTATTGAAAGCTTTGTCATTGTAACAAAAAGAAGTTTTATTGTAAGAGATAAGATTATATCTTCATTAGCTCTATGTTATGAAATATAAACATGTATCATAGCAGCAATATTAAAAATTATGTTTTATAAAAGGAAATTATGTAATCAACCTTTGAAATATAACTCCATGTTAGTGAAATTAATTCATATTTAAAGTGCATTAGTTATGTTAAAATGAACACCACATGCATATAGAATGTTGTTTCTAACCAACCTTAAACCAAATACTTATTTCTGATTAATCTTAAAAGAATCAAATTATAGTTTCACCAAAATAAAATTTTCCTTCATTCATATTAAAAATATTTTCTTATGCAAAATATGTGGAAGAATACAAGAAATACCTTGCACAATTAGAAAAATTATAGAGATAGAGATTCTTAATATGACCTGGATAATTTCTATATCTTATCCTTTGATGTGAATGTCAAACATTGTGATATTTGATCACTATTACTTTCTCATTGATATGTGAGGGCCCTATCTCCCATCATTTCATATAAATACATGTAGCTAGAACTCACATTATAGGTACAAACATAGCTAAAGAATTGAGTAGATAAAATCTTCGAGAATTTGGAATTATGTAACTTCTCATACAACTCTAGTGACATAAAGATTATATGTCATTTGTGAGAACACATTCAATAATGAAAAGCCTTTCCTCTCAGAAATTAATGTCTTTCCAATTAAACTTATGAAGTTTCAAAGGGATGTCTTACAATTTTCCACTAGTGCTTCAACAGGAAACAATATGATCCATTACTAGGTTAAAACCACTTGTTCTCAATTAGTCTTATGGTTCATAGACTCACTTACTCATTCAGAATCAGCAGAATTTTAAGTGCATACTAGGAAATTTGGTAGCCTAAAATTAATTATTCCTAGCTTCACTAAAAACAGAAAAATATGATATGTTTTAAAACTTAACTAAGCAGGATAGTATTAAAGAGTTCAGGGAAATGTTTTAAGTGGGTCACATGCACAATATATATAATTTATACTTGTAGATAGGAAATATTGTGAATTCAAGGAGTGTGTATGTGTGCTAGAACTTTGAGGTAAAAATAGTAAAATAAGTTACCCTGTGTTGAAATGGTAACTGCTTAAAGCTGTCTCCTGCAGCTTTATGGGAGCAGGCAGCTGTGTGTGTATTGGTGCTCACAAAGGTGATTTATCAAAGGGCTTTATCAAATGGGGGGACTTCATGGGAACAAGCAGAAAGATAATCCTTGACTTTCACTAGTCTTATCCTGTAAGATCACCTTACTCACAAGATCACAAGGCAAAATAGTTGACTTTAACCTTTTCAATTATGATTAATACATTAAGAATTCTAAGTGAATCATATAACTGTAATCATTACTTCACCTGGAAGCCCCTGGAATGCACTGAGGAATCCTTCAGAAGAAATTTTCACTGTGACATTTTAAATAATAGCCATCAATCTTTTTATTCCTTGAGCTTTCTGAATTGATTTTACCCTTGAATTTTGAAAATTAAACATAAGCCCAGGGTTTACAAATGTTATTGTTCCATATGGAAGGGGATGGGGAGCTTTCCATGGCATATGAATTATAAAATTACGGACCATAATAAATTATAATTTACATAAACTTCCTTGATTTCCGTTTATGACATAAAGTGACCCTACTCCTGTCAAAGGTAAATTATAGTTTTCATCCATCCCACTTGATCTTGTCTTTGAAAGGAGTGGTTTCCTAGAGCTGTGCCCTCCTTTACCTCTGCCTTACCCCTTGGTATACCAGTTGTATAAGTGCACCTTACATGGAACACCTTGGAAAAAACCTCCCTCACATACCTTTTTACCTCAGTATTTGACTCTACTACTGTTCTGAAAATGCTCTGTTGGGAACACTAATCTTGTATAATATTATACTGAATTTATGTTTGCATACATATACATATACGTAGTTTATTAATTGTTTCTCTTTTATGGGCTCATTTGATGACTTTTGCTCCTCCAGCAAACCTCAGAATATTGGAGTTCATGACACTTGGCAAATGTTTTTCTAATACATATATCTCCTCTACATTCTTATATGAATTCATTCAAATGGCTTCAAATAACAACAAAATTTTAATTGTGTACTTGTGTTCTTTCTTGTTGATCTCTCATTTGATCTTGAGTCTCTCATAGCCATTATTCGACTTAAAAAGAACTATTTAAATATCCATAAGAATTCTCAGCAAATATATACAAACTCAAACTCTCAATTTTCCTGGCTCCAAAATACACCTCTTTGATTATTTCTCCAATATGCTTTTAGCTTATTCTTGAAGTAAAGACTTTGAGTCATTCTTGATTCCAGCTTTTTCCTCGCTAGTTCTGACCTCATTTAAATCCAATGGACCAAATTATACTTTCACATAGGTTAAATTCTTCCCCTTTTGTTTTTCATAAAGAATTTTTATTTACTGAACCTAGGGCATATTAGATACATAAGCAATTTTAAATTTACACTTTCTTATTCAATTTTCAAGAGCTTTTATACACACACAAAACTGATATGTAACAATTGTCCTAAGGTGAAATAGTTGCCTTATAAACAAAGTGTTACTGTTTTCACCCAAGGTTGAAAATTGTTTACCTGAACATGGAAACTGTTAACAAATTAAAATTAATTACATGGAATTCATTACTTACAGTTTTTGCATTTAAAGAAAAGAATAAATGTAATGACTAATATACATCATTATAATATAATTCTAGTTCATCTCTGTATAAAAACTATAATCAGACCAAGAATAAGTATTTTTTTTTCTACACAGAACAAAATTCACATGTGTCAAAAGAGAAAGACCCAAGAGACTCGTAGACATTAGTGATAGTGCTTATTGAGGTAAGTATCAGTGCCTGAGTTAAATAATGGCCCAAAAGTCATTGATTAAAAAATAAAATAGTGTCTGTATATCACTGCGATGAAATCCAAGATGCTTTAATAAGAGAAATTCAGAGGTTTGCAACTACATAAGTACTTACTATTTATTGAAATTTTTGGAGAATTCACTTTAACAGATTTGAGGCAAGGTTAACAAATTTAAAAAATGGTTAATCACTACTGGTGTCATCAGTTTAAGTAGAGTCGATTGTTTCATAATGTTCTATGCAAAACTCTATGAAGGGGGATGATTATTGGGTAAATTTAATTTTTAAAACAAAACAAGATAAACAAGTGCCAATATAAAAATACCCAGCCTAGCTACATATCCAAAGTCAGAGAGCTTTGACATTAGAATAGATAAAAATGTCAAGATTCAAACTGTTGAATCTGAAGACTCAAGAAATTAAGTCTTTAATGATGAACCACAGGATGCGACAATTCAGAGAACATAGTCATTTTTGTAAAGTACCATCAGGCGCTCTGCTTATTTCATGAAAAACTATATTTTATTATGAAAACAAGTGGAAAATAAGCTATAATAAAGACTAGACTCATTTAATTTGCAGTTTGAGTTCTGGAAGAATCTGTATAATGGAGGCAGCATTTAAATAGTTATGCCAATCAAATGTCAAATTTTTCTATATAATTTAAGAAAGTGTTTTCTCCCAATTTTCTAAGTACAGATACATACATATCTGTCAATGTATAGTTAAAAAATGTAAAGGGAGAAACTAATGGCAATATTATATCTAAGATGTTTGGTAAGCAGTAAAATTCGAGTTTGGGATCTTCTGGAAAAGCCTTTTTAATGAATGCTTAGCACATCAAAAAACCTTCAAGTTAGTCCATTCAGTATGATGGCAACTAGAGCAAGAATTTTAAAGGTCAAAAAGACCACTCTGATCTTCTTATTGGTGTTGAGGGCTCTTCATATCATCTCCTGGACTTTCTGTTCAGGTTTTACAATTGCCATTGCCCATATCAGCTCATTATTCATTTATTACAGTTTGTTCTGGTGCAGCTTCTTCCTCCGTCTTGCCCTTTTGGAACTTCCATTAAGTCAACTGTTAACATTACCATCTCTGGAGTCATGGTGAACATTCTACACTAAAACAAAATAAATATGCTGTGATCATGTGAGTATTCAATGAGTATTTGCCCCTGTATTCGTTGTCTCCTTTATACATTAATATATAAATAAATTCATTATGAGATCTTGTCATCTGCATGTCAATAATCTTCATGTCAGTGTATAAAAAACTGTCTTTAGTCACCTCAAAGATGAGGTCCATCTTAGTGTTCAAGGTGCTTACTCAAAGAAGCATACCATTGCATGAACATTGGTGATGATAAGTTGCCAGAGGTTGTAGCCAGAGAGCTACCAGCCGCACCAGCAACCCCGTGAGAAAGTCATATGGTCTGGATCAGAAACCAGCACCAGGATTGCAGACTACAGTGTCCAAAGTCACCACTATAGCACTGAGGGTCTCCAGATTTTTTAAGTAACTTCAAATCCCTCTTCTTATAGCAATAGTATCCTAATTCTCATTCCTGATTACAATTATGCTCCCATCAACTCAGCAATCAGAACATTATTTTGTAATTATAAACCAGATCACATGACCCCCATATTTAAAAATAAATCAATATATAAAAACCATATTTTTTTTCCTGTAACCTTCATGACTACAAAGATCTGTGTGCAATTCATGTCTCCCAACTTTCCACTGAATGTTTTGTCTTGTTCAATATATTCCAGATTCCATAAGACAACTCTTTCTTCCTGTTCCTCCTTTTTCTGTTGTCTCCTGTGTTAGGCAAGTTCTTACACTGGCCCTTCTCTTAACTGGCTTCCTCTTCTCAGCTGTCTCATATCAAAGGAGCTATCTGGAGGACTTCTTAAGCCAAATTCTCTCAGAACCTGCCCACAGCTTTCCATTTTATTCACTCTCTGAAATACATTTATTACTTATTGCCTCATTAGCACCTATATTAATACTGTTTAGATGGCAACTCATCTTTTAGGTTATTTATTCAGGAGAAATAAAATTATATGCTCATACAGAAACCTGTACATGAACATTCATGGCAATATTATTTGGTTTAATCAAAATGTGAAACAGACTAAATTTTCATTAATAAGTCGGTGAATAAACAAATTATCATGCATCCATATAATGGAATCCTAGTCATCAATGAATGCAAAAAATTTTTGATGAATGAAATCCTTAAGTAAAATATCTAAATGAAAAATGTATGTCCAATGCTATTATACAGACACACATTCTCACACACATATACATACACATACAAAATACAAACTAATCAATCATCAGAGACAATCAGTGGTTGCCTAGAACAGAATGATTAGACATAAAAAGTATTTATGTTTTAAACCTGATAAAAATGTATGTTGATTGTGATTTCATTTTCATGAGTGTGCACAAATGTATAAATTGATACAATTGTATCCTTAAAATATGTACAACTTGGTACACAAATTATTCTTCCATAGCATCTGAAAACTTAGATAAACTGTTTTTTGAAAAATAATTTGTCTTTTTGGTGTTTCATTAGGAAACCTGAATCAAAAATAAACTTAAAGAGATAAATATTTATTATTAGTAACAATGTATGTACCAGAAAACCATAGTGGTATGTATTTATGATCTGGTATACAGTTTTTTGTCTGTATTAGATATAGATTCCCATTTTCATATGTTGGTTTCCCTATCCTAAAACTGTTTTTATACTGCTAAGTGGATCATACTTTAATGTAGTACAGTAACTTTTTCTTCAATGAAGAGGAACATTTATTTCTATTTATCCTTTTCCTGCCCTTTGAGTAATTTGCATTAATTTGTTGACAGCTTGATTCTAGCTGCCATCATCACTTCAAAAGAGAAATCATTTAAATATGGGATCTCTATATTGTGATTGTTTTTTTAAAATGCAATGATTTAACCACTCTGAAAAAATTTGCATATGCAAAAGAAATACTACTTTCCAAAAAATAATTGTTCCTTTCATTAAAATACGTGCTTAATAAATACTGTTCTCATATAATTCTTCATATATGGCATCATATCCAAGTAAATTTGTTTTATTATGTTTCAGTATGACATGGGTGACAAAGCATATTAAAGTGAATTCTTTATTTTAAAAGAACTTGCATTGAAATAGTTGAAATAAATAAGTAAAAACATAATGGCAATTTTAAAATCATAAATCATTCATCCATAAACTACTTTAGGAATATATCAATTCTCCTATTCTTTAGATAGTACTGAATGTTTACCCTGTGGTAAACACTATGTGAGGCAATGGGATTGTAAAAAACCAATGCAACAAAATCTGCCTTTTTCTATTTTTTTTTTTTTTTTTTTTTTTTAGTGCTGGGGATTGAACCCAGGGCTTTGTGCTTGTGAGGCAAGCACTCTACCAATTGAGTTATATCCCCAGCCCCAAAATATGCCTTTTTTAAAGTCACAAATATTTTACACAATCAATTTTATAGCTTAGGATAATAAATGTTAAAAACTATCTATGTAGGAACAATAAATCATAATTTCTAAAATACAGGAGTTTTAGGACTAAGAAAAATTTCAATTCCTAGTCCTAAATACTTTGGATGACTAATAATACTGTCCCTCAACTAAGGACCACTAAGAAAATGACAGTCCATACCCATAATGGGCACAAAGGACGAGACGGATATGTTTATATTTCTCGTAGTCACTAAGGAAGGAACAAATTGTTTACTCTTTTGTCCATAATACTTAAGTAAGTGCCCTGCATAGATAATGTTTCTCAAAAACTATTTGCTTCATGAATTTTGGAAAAATAAACTTTAAAAATTTGCAAGAGTATAACTTATACGCATGTTGCGTTGATGATAACTATACACCTCATTTTAATACAAATGAATACAAATGAATATATGTATGTCACCACCAAGAAGAAAATACAGAAAAGTTTTCAATAGACCTATGCCTTGTTTTGTGTTCCTTTTATACAATACTCTCCAAAGGTAATCACTGCTTTTTCATGGCCTATTCTTGTCTGATTGAATAGTTTATGAAAATGCCATCACATACTCTACAAGCTTTGCACCATGATATACTTTCCAAGCTTTTTTATCTAATGTGTGTGAGAGTCATGTTATCTATCATGTGAGTCAATAGTTATTTGCTCTTAAGAATTATGAAATACTCCATTGTTTAAATTCCTACTATCCAATTGATAGAAAGGAAATGATTTCCAATTTAGGATTGCTAATTATAAGTTTTATTAATATTCCTTTACTTTTTTGTAGTGCCATTGCCATTGTAGTGCCATTTTTCAGGCAAGTATGTTCTATAGTAGTATGGATAGTTCATGAGATGAATATATTTTCAGCTTTAATAGATTTTACTTAAGAGTTTTCCCAAATAGGTACAACAGTTTGTTTTCATACAAGAAGGTAATAGCATGACTGAGGGCCCCAGTAGAAGAATTCATTTAATTTGAATAAATGTTGAGTGAAGAATTGATAAGCAGACAATTTTAAAAAGAAATCATAGAGAAACTCATCCCAAGGAAGAATCAGGATATCTACACTGCAAAAAAAAAAAACAAAACAAAACAAAAAAAAAAAACAGCACAATAACAACAAAAAAGTATGCACCTCTTGCCGCATGACCCGTGTGAGCAAAGGAAAGGCTTCCTGTAGAAGGGATGAGCTGGCTGTGAAATAATAGCTAAGAAATTTATTTAAAATAGAGAATGACCCAGACAGAATTATCTTTTGAAGCAGGGGCATGAGTGATTGAGCAGTCCATAGGGACTGGCTCTAACAAAGGAAGGAGACCCTGCTTAGTTTATTTATAGCAGTACAGATCTAAGGGGGCCAGAGGACCTTCCTCCATGAGAAAAATGATGGGATGGGATTAAGCAAGCCATTTGGCTCTAGCGGGTCATCCCCACATCCAGGGCCTGCATTCAAACTCCAGCAGTGAACCAATTGCAGGGACCACATCAACCACACACTTCAGACAATCTCGAACAATTTTTCATAATTGTGAGTTCCTGCAGCAGATTTCCCTAATAGCTCAACCAAACCTGGTTTTACCGCAGGTCATAGGTGGCTTCCTGCATGGACCTAACTGTCATTATGAACAATGTTGAATAAGTAAGGATGTCTTTGACTTGAAAGTTAAGTAGGTGTACACAGGAAATAAGACTTGAAAAGTGTGAGGTATATGTCTTATGAATCATTATTTTGAATCTTAAAATTTAAAAACAAAACATTGAAGGTCTTCTCAAGTGTAGGTTTTCATTATTCCATATCAGCTCTTTTGAATGTGAGAACTAAGAAATATTAAGTCCAATGGAATATTCATAGAACTTTTATAAGAGGCACTACATTACCAAACATGTTCAGTATGTCATCAAATTCTGAGTTACACCAGACCAAATAGCGCTTCTTCTTGTATGATTTCTCCAAGTCTTAATACTCTACATTAGGAAACTCCTTTATACAAAAGAAGGTGCCCTTTCCAAAATAACAGAAATCAAATTTTTTTTCCATTATAAAGTTCCTTGTAAAACAACTAGATTTGAATCTGTGTTAGTATATGATAACTGAATGTCTGAAATTGAACAGGAAAAGGATACAACATTAAGTGGTCAGGTCTTTGTCTCTACCTGTACCTACTATTTTGTCTTTAATAACTTCACAGGTATAATTCAGATCTGTTTTTTTTTTGTTTTCTATACAAATGTTTGTATATTTTAAAATTTGGCATAGGATGCTAAATACTGAGCAACTTTTTCATTAGAGTTTTTGTTGCATTATAGTTATATATAAGAGCAGGGTTCATTTTGACATATTCCTAAATGCTTATAGCATATTTTTCTCCATTTCAATCTTCAGTACTACCCTCCTCCCCTTCCCCTAGGGGTAGTACTGCATTCATATAGACCTCTAATTCACTGGTCTTTCTTCCATTTGTGTATTTTTAATTGATGCATTCTAGTTTTATATAAAATTAGAATGCACTGTGATATATTCATGCACACACCTAGCATGATTTAGTCAATTTCATTCCCCAGTTCTTCCCCTTTTCCTTTCCTCTTCCTGCCCCCTGGTCTCAAAATTCTACCCTAGTGATCTCCCTCCTATTTTAAAAATATCTTCTTTTTTGATTCTTTTTGTCTCTAGAGTCTGCATAGGAAAGGAAATATTCAACCCTTGCTTTTCTGAGATTGACCCATTTCACTCAATATGCTGTTCTCCTTTCATCCATTTACCAGTAAATGTCATTTACTAGTAAATAGATATATATTATTTCTTAAATTATATAGGTGAAGAAAAAGGCTAACATGAACTGTGTCATAGATGCCCTAGTTTTAAAATAGAATTCAGTAGAGGAAATAGTAATCTTCATTAATGTGAAAGAAGAAGACATTTGCTAAACTATTTGGGGACAGATTTGGTAGCAGCAATTGACTCTAATTAATGGGAGGATTTGTCAGATGCAAAGGTTTGGATATGTGGAAGCAAGGGTATAAATCGAAGAAGAAATATACGGAATCATAAAGTGCCATCAGAAATACAGTTGGACCATAGTGTTTAGAATGATACACTTTAAAAAGAAACTCTTAAATGCTGAAATTGGAATCCTATACCTCGATTAGTAAGAAAATGGAATCATGATACTTTTCTGAACTAAGAGGGACTATGATTAGAACTGCATTTATATAGGAATTCATATTGACATATTTATCATTGGTACTACAAAAGCTCAGAAGTTACTAATTGCAATGTTCTATCTGGACATTTTGAAAGTATGTTCTAGGAATCAATGAAGAAGGAAATGGATACTATCTCACAAGTGCAATAAGCCAAACTCGGAAACTGGAAGGTCGAGTGTTTTCACTCATGTATGGAAGCTAGAGTAAAATAAAGAAAAGGGGGAGAGAAGGATAGGATAACATAAGGAACCAATCAATTATAAATTAACAGAAAAGCAAATCTGGTAGAGTAGAGGAAGGAGCATAGGAGACATGAGGGAGGATAGGAGGGAAAAAGGGGATCATGAACTGAAATTGATTTTCATGCATATATGAGTTTGTCAGGATGAACTACTATTTGTAAGTATAAAGCTCTATTTTTTTAAATAAAGGAAGTAAATCAAGGGATGTGTGATAGATGTTTTCAAAGAAAAAGTTAGAGTCCTTGGAGAGAAAAATAGGAAGACAAAATGCAATGTTTTATTCTTTATTTGGATATTGACATAACTTTGCTGAATAAGATAGCCACAAAGGAAAGATTATCCTTTGGGTTGTGATTTGAGAGGTGGCTTGTATTCAGGTGAGGTCTTCCAGTAAAAACTTGCAGTTCCAGCACTGTGACTTGGTAGAGTATTCATACTTAAAATGTTAATCTGTGATCCATTCATGGAAGTGATATTAAAGGCTACTGAAATAGGTGAGATCATTGATGGAAGGCATGTAGAGAAAGAAAGGAATGTGGAGAGTAGAACTTATTTAGGATTGCATGAATAAAGATTCAGTGAAGGGAATATAAAAAGATAAGTAATAAAATTAGTTGATAAATTACAAGGTCAGAGCCCATGAATCACTAAAAGTTGAAAAGGATTCCAGTTAACAGTAAACAAGGAGAGCAACCTAATATTCCCCATTATACTCCATGCCCCAGTGGATTTTCAGACTTCACACTGAGAGTTTGGGGGCACTATCACAGAAAAATTTCTTGTGTACACCTAAAATTTGCAAACATTTGCATTTAATGGGAAAATCAGTCTGAGCTTAATTTCAGCAACTGAACCCAGCATCTGTATACTGCTGCAGTGGATTCTGGGACTGTAAGTTTCTCATCTACATCTGTGCCTCCACAGCAATCTTTCTCACACAGAAAATCCACAGCTGATGCTATTTCCAGATGGCATGGGCTACCTGAACCAACCTCTCATCTTTATTTGCTGCCAGAATTGCATAGGGAACCAAGTGGGTGGCATCTCCAGAACAGTGGAGATAGGATTTTAAAAATACCAAGGAAAAGAGAGAAAATTCTTACAGAAGGAACTAATGAAATCCTTTCTGAAAGGAACTTCAGTGTCTGGGGGTGAAATTAATCCAGAAATATGTACTCCTGGTCACTGCAGTTGAAATGTTTTAATGCTGAAAGATGTGGGTCAAAGAGCATGCAACTGTCCTCAAGCAACAAATAGATATAATCCAGTTCTCCAGTAGGACAAGAATGGGGCAATAAACAGTGAAGTCATATGGAAAAAGGTTTATAGTTTCATACTAACATGAAACCATCAGACTGATAACAGCTACTGAGATGTCATTCAGAAATTGATATACCTGGATAATATAAGAAACTCCAACACCAAGTGCTGAAACACCTGGTTGTGACTTTAATCTTTGCAAACTGCCTAAGTATTCCTAGCATAACTGCTGTAACTCTAAAGAACACAATGACTTTGTGATCTGAATTGAGTCCTCATTTCTTCTGGTCCTTTAGAGCATAGACCCTTCCTTGTGTGATGGATGTCCATGTAGTTACCATGGAGCTGAGAGGGAGAAACAGTTCCTCAGACAGACTTCAGGACAGTCCTAGTTGCTTATGATCATCCACAGTGAACTTTTTGTGAACTTCAGTGGACACAGCTAAATATTACATTAATAATTATATTGCACTAAAATATCTGTGCCAATAACTGAGAAAGCATCTAAAGTAGACATTCTTTATGGGGGTATTTCCCACTATGATCTTAGGTTTCTTTTCTGTGTACAATTAATCATTCAGTGAAACAATATCCATATTGTAAATTCTAGGATGTCATTGAAATATTCATTTCTGAAAAGTATGATGATTCTTTCTATAAAGTTTACTTCTTCTGTGGACAAGAAGAAACATTTATGTGTGTGAGGTGGACAATCAAACTTGGGGCTTCATGCATGCTAGGAAAATGCTCTGCCACTGAGCTACATTCCCAGCCCCAAGAAACTTTTCTGACAATTAGAGTCCTGAAAGATCACTGACTCCACTAATGCTCATTACAAATGTAATCTTTGGTCTTGCAAGTGACAACATTACACTAATACAACACAGTGTGCCTATGGCCCTTAGATATGCTCTCCACTTTACTTAGTTTCAGCTAAAACTTTACCTCTCTTCATTGTTCATATACATTTGTGTCATTGGAAATAAATAGTATAAGCGAAAACCATTTCCCCAATAAAAATATTATCTCATATTTTCCAAAAATGAAAATGTTCCCCATCTAAAATCAATAGCTTGCTAATATGCTTGCATTAATTGAAAACAAGCTTTAGGACTGAGATAAGTTTAATACATACATACATGTTTGCACTATAGTCCTGACATTTCCAAAGGGAGTCAGAGGCAAAACTGGTAAACTATCTGCTAAATCAACAATGATGCTGAGATGAGCCCTATTGATGTGTAAGGACACAGAAGAGGTTTGACCACAGTGGTGCTGGACAACCTGAGATCCCTGAATCCCATTTTCTAATTGGGCTTATTGAGTTGAATCATTGTTGTATATCTATTGATTCAGACAAGTAAGATCAATAGATTAAAAAATAAAACTAGATAATTTATGTAAAAAGTACAAGAACACATAGTTCCCCAACCATCACACAAAACAAAACCTTAAAATTATGCTTCTTAACTCTGTCCTTCCATTTTCCCAACATTTTTTTCTTATATTTTCCTTAAAATCTGAAACAAAGCCAGTTACACCATAAACCAAGAATACTTTTTCTCGGAGGTTTTATATAGTTTCATGTAATATATCCAACAGTACAAGTTAAATCCTATAAAAAGTTCACCAAATTTATTTGAATAATTTTAGCATAATTCGATGAGTGTACCCAACCAAACCAAGTAAAAAAATATACCAGAAAATAGTAATGGAAGTATATGCGAGGTAGATAGCTGACCTCAAGGATTTATGGTTTAATCTCATATTGTAGAGTTGATTCTAGGAAAAGTAAAACAGGAACAGTATAACCATTCTGGGCAATGGAATGAAGCAGAATTGATGCCTGACAGTTCTCTGATGAAATGGTTAGACATCTTTTATGCATACTCCACTTTGCTTTCCCTTCTTTAGTTACTAAGGAGGCCATATGTTGAAAAAGAGAGCATTCCCCACATGGAATAAGTCTATATTCCATATTTACAGCTGGGAGGAAAGATACCCAGGAAATACACTTAACCAGCAACATTTACGTTTGATTTTTCCGTGAATAATGAAGAAACTTGAATTTAGCAACTAAGATTTTGAAACTGCATTTAAGCATCAAGTGTTATGATTCTTACAAATGAGAGATTTAAAAAAATGTCAAGAAATTATAGGGCTTGGGATAGAGCTCAGTGATAGAACATTTGCCCCCGAAGTATAAGGTTCTAGTATATCCAGTATCACTAAAAATAAAAAAGAAGGACCAAAAAGAAATTGTAGAAAGATAAAACCAAAACAGACGACAGTTTCAAAATATTATCTATAAATGTGAGTGGAAAAATTCTGTAAAAAACATGAAGAAAATGTTTAAAATCAATGACACTCAACATAAAGAATTTATTATGGGTCCATGCTAAATGAACAGAAAGATAATTCAGGGATATTAATAGAATATTCTTTGCAATGTGAATAACTGAATGTAGAGGCACTTTTGAATGAAAAAAATCTTAAAAGACTAAGATTAAACATAGCAGAGAGAGAGAGAAGTGATTGGAAAGACAATTAGGAAGCCACAAAAGAAGAAGACAGTAAAGATATTTAGAATAAAACTAGATAGAATATTGGTTATCAATATCTTTTTTAATATTTGGGGATTTTGTGTTTTGTAAAGTTCATTTAAATTCATTAGGTGTCACTTCTTTCCCTGTTAAATGAAGAATAATACAAAAGTCTGTGTCCTCACCTTTCTAATATTCTATAACTTAAATTAAGTCATGAAGCTTTTCAACACACACACATAATTTGTAACAAAGAAATTGCACTTGCCAAGCTAAAACAACTCTTGAAAGCTTGTGTTATTTTTCTCAATAAGTTTCCACACATTATAATATATAAATCTCCAGCTAGAAAATAGTTATTACTTTAGTCGTTGTCATGGGCTCTTCTGAGTAATTACATTTCAGCACCTGTCATGAGAGCAAGCAAAAATTTAAGATTGAGATTTCGTTTTGACAATTTGAAAATAAATATTTTAATCTTTCACCCTTGTTTTTCCATAGGAAGAATATAACATTATTGCATTTCCTTGATAAAACGGGAAAGCACAAGGAATGGCATTACAGAAGACCTATGATCAAAAGATTGGCATTGTAACTTTTCTGATTTACAAAGATTAAGATGTTTCATTGTAATTCATATTTAGAGATGGCAGTGTTGATGCTATTTCTAGACCTGAGAATGTGAAGAAGTAATAGAATAGGCAAAGTTACTTCCACTCCCAAGATATTATTTCCCATTACAAACCATTTTGGCTCTGAATAAACTTCCAAATCTAAAATCTACACTGCTATTGTCTTAGTCTGGGTTCCCCAGAATCATGCCCTGAGAAAATGATTTTACTAGAAGTAGTTTCTTTGGAAGATAAGGATAAATCCAAAGGACATGGGAAAATGAGACCAGCAAGGAACACACATAGATGCATTATAAATTATTAAACCAATCAGACGGAGGGTAGTTGAATGTTAACCCTACTGGGAAACATCCACTACAAAGTCACACCACTGACAGGCAAGTGGGTAGAAATATTTAACAACTGCTGCAAAAGGTACTTTGAAGGCTGAATCTGAGCACTCATTCTTTCCTAGTGTTTCACTCTGATGTAGAAAGTGATTTCAGCAGTAGTGCTCTCAGATAAAGAAATGAGGTAGGTGGCTATGGTATGAGGCTGTCATAAAATGATTTTATGAGGTCAAGGGAAGATATATGAACAATCTAGTAATCACTGACAAATGATTATGAATTTTGAAAACCTAATTTCATAATATGTTATTGCCCCAAATTCCTTCAACATATCTTATAAGATATTAAGTAGTGGAGTCCAAGACACTGACCTTTATTTCTCAATTTTGCAGGTCCCACAAATGTTCTATGAAGTACTACTCTCTAGCCATCAAGGAAATGGATAAGATTTGAATCACCTATCTTCCCAAGGAGATTATGGGTGAGGCTATTTATTTGTGGAATATAGCATCAAGTACTTAAAAACTATTCGTTGAATAGAGGATTAAGTTGATACCTGAGATATGAAAATCAGAAAGATGTTGAGGAAGAGTGGAGGGGAAATGAAGTATCCCATTGTATACTTCTCAAATCTGTGATATGATCCAATAATTTTGAAGCAAATTTTCATAGCATACCCATTAAAAACATATTAATGTATTAAACATGTAGAATGCCACTGCTGCATAACCACTTTGTTAACCATTCTTTCATCAGAACAATCATTTCTAAATGTAATCAAAAATGGAAACTTACTGTTCCACTATAGAGCCCTGCAGATTTTGTTTCTAGACATTTTAGACAGGAAAAAAATGTGTCTTTACTTTTTAAACATGAAATAGACATATTTAGTTACAACTAAGTCAGGACAGAAAATTAAATTCGATATTTCACTATGATTCTGCAGAGATTTCAATTGATGTATCCCATATGTACATCAATGTTCCCAAGTTCTCTCTCTTGGGAACCCCATTAGCAGCTCCATGTGATGCCTTGGATCCTGCCTTGCTTATGCTGCATGCTGTTCTGTCAGCATGTTCCAGAATAATTGCTGTTAGAACACTAGACACTTTTTTTTTTGCCATTTGGATAAGCAGCTCAGCTGTGCTGTTTAGAAAGAACACTAACAGGTGTTTGTTATGCTATCCTGCACTTTCTGTCACAGAGTCCTTCAGGATGTAGGATACCACTGAGAAAGGTAAGGAAGTCATCTGTGGAAATGTGCTATATGGTTTCCATCTGAAGTAACAGGTGCTTCAAAATTAAGATGTAGATATTGCAGAAGGAAAGAAGAAACAATGAACTGTGTAGGGACTAACATAAAATGGATATGTTCTTACGGGTGTGAATGACACACAGAAAAATCAGAGCCCCACAGGATCACTGGCAGAATATTGAATCAGATACTACTATAGATATTTCAATAAATATGTAGAAAACTGAGATGAAGAGATGGAGATTTTAAACTTTTAATTATCAAAAATCATAAAAAATGAAAATATTTAGTTTTCTTAAAAAACTGACCTGTCCTCTTCCTGCCAAAGGATATGCCCCATGTAGTAGAGAGTTGTGGAGTTGGCACATTTATTACATTGAGAATTATTCTGATAATAACCTCAAGGTGACCGATCCCTAGAGCCCAGAGATAACTACACCATCAAGAATCCATGTACAAACATGTATTATCTTCAGTGGGGGGAAAGTTTGTCCTTTTACCTGTTTCCAAAAAGTATTTGAGATATAAGTTAGTAAGCTTGTGCTGCTGTGGCAAACACCTGAGAAAAACAAAATCAAGGAAAAAAGATTTATTTTGCCTTGTGATTTCAGAGGTTTCAGTCCATACTTGGATGACTTCAAAGCAGAACATCATGACAGACAAGCATGTGTTAGAACTAAACTGTTCTCATGTCAGTGAGGAAGAGAGTGTGTGTGTTGGGGAGATGGGAAGGGGAAGAACTAGGACAAGAAATGCCTTCCCCCTTCCAGGATATGCCCTCAGTGACCTAATTCCTCCCTGAGTCAGATCCCACCTCCCACAACCTCCACTGACTCCCAGTAGTAAATTCAGATATCAATGAACTCATCCTCTTATGAGATCAGAGTCATCGAGATACAATCACTTCCCGAAAGGCCCACCTCTGAGCATTACTATATTGAGGACCAAACCTTCCACACATGAACTTTTGAGGAACATTCCCCAGATCTATACAATAACAAGATACTTTCTCAGTGGCAGGCAGTTGTTTTCTTTATTTCTTATTTTATTCATTTACTCAATAATTTATTATCGAGCACCAAGAATGAAAGCATTGTAACATTATGTTGTTTTGGAATGAATATAAGGAGATTATGAAAAAAGAATATAATCATAATAGTTAGCTTTAATTTAAGTTTAGTTGCGACTAATGTTCCAAAGCACAGCCATACAGTGAGTGAAAAGTTTCATAGTTAGATTCATAATTGTCACAAATTGTCTTTCTGGTTGCTCTATTTTTGAGAATGTAAGTATGACAATAGTGAGAGCCAAATGTAGGTTCCAGTTCATCTTTTTTACTCCAGTCTATCTTCACAAGATGTAACTTAGTTTTGTCTTCCTCACTTCATCTTTTGTTTCTGATGGTCACCTTAAGTCCTGCAGACTCAGAATCAGTTGTCGACCAAGGGTTTTATATAAACTACTTACCTCACAGAATTGTGTGATAGCAAATCACTCACAAAATTAATTAATACCACAAGTAGTTATTTTTAATCATATTCTGGATGATCTATGTGGGGGCCCTCAATTAAATGAATTGTATAAGGTCAATCCCTACACAATAACTCAACACCACTACTAATAGTTACACATTTCTAATCAACTCCTGATGGATATGGTTGGGAATCCTCAATTTAAATTTTAAGAGGTTAGACAAAGATTGAAGCTCAGGGCCAAATTAGCAGTGGAATTCTAGCATTTACGTAGCACAAAAGATGGTAAAACACTGTAGTCGTAGTAGCAGTAAAATGGAAACAGAGGTGTCTTTAAAAGAACTGAGGCTTACCTTTGAATAAATCCAATCTCAAGTAAGCATCAAGGTGGTCTTCCCAACCCTCGTTGGCCTCCAGTTAAGAAAGTAAACCTCCTGGAGAAAGATGGGAGGTACCATACATATTTGTAAATAATCTTACAGTTTCTGAACTTGTGTTTCTCATGTCAACTTTTCTTGACTGAACTTTTGCTCTTTTGTACATTTCATATTATTTTTCTCAAAAATGCCTTGATCATCCCAAGGCTACTTGTCATGTATACTGTAGAATAAACATTTTGATGGGCTATCTGTTATGATTATCAATAGAATTCCATTGCATAGATTAATTTGTAGATCAAGTGTACCTATGCTGTGGATACCAACAACTTTATGAGATGATATATATCTATATACTTGGATCTTTATGTTTTTCAAAACATATTTTGTATTTTTATAGTAAATATAATGCATATTTTGAAGAATATTCTATAGATTTTGCTATTATGGGGAAATGTTATTACATTTTACATTTTATTATATTTCACAATTCAATGTTTTCTAGTCAATTAAACTTGTTGGTATCTGAATCCAAAAACAAGCATTGTCAAGTTCTTTTCTTCAGTAGGATGGCAAAGATCAAAATTATTCTAAGATATTGAATGAGGGAAAGGTTCTTTTTTATAGGTCAGGAATAGGTAGGATCCCTCTAATAGGAGAAAAAATGATTCACCTTCATGGAAATGGCAAACACTGGGAGTTTGGGGTTTATGGAGACAAAAAAAAAAATCCACACATACACAAATAAGTACAGGGCTCATTTAGGAGAATAAAGTATCTATATGTGAATAATATTTCACTTTTCACTCTTCACATCCTATCTAGCCTAAGCATTGTAGTTCAAATGATTATTAATGACAAGATTTCAAGAAGAGATGAACTTACTTTACAAGACAGGAACCATGTGCACTGTGCTATTCTATTGCAATTTATTGTTAAACACAAATCACAAAGCTCCCCTAAATTGGTTAAATAGAACCCATTTTATGTCTGGAAGAGTTGCAACATTGTAGAGCAATGGGAATGAGACAAAAATGTAAAGTTTTGTGGATTTTTTGCAACTGACTTATGAGAAAAAGAGAGAATAACCAAGAGGTTCATGT
The DNA here is from genome assembly GCA_020662805.1 of Glaucomys volans. Lineage (NCBI taxonomy): Eukaryota > Metazoa > Chordata > Mammalia > Rodentia > Sciuridae > Glaucomys > Glaucomys volans. The sequence goes on from JAJEJO010001791.1 coordinate 104,479, forward strand.
TAATGCTTGTTCAACAGTAGATATGTTGTCTAATTTAAAAGGAATTGGTTTTGATGTTACTTTCTAAGGGCATGATTTACTCTGGCCTCTGTATTCGCTAGTACACTTACTTCTCTGTGTCATAAAACTATTAAATTATCCAACATATGACAATATTAATGTTGCTCTCTGTCCATTGTTTAATTCTGTACTTGGAAATAAATAGGCAAATAATTATGAGCTCTCCTTTTCTGAAACCATTAGGTTTAGCCTGAAAAGAAACTCCCTACGTGATTCTACCTGCGCCATGACAATGTTTGAAAGATTTTGATTTTTATTCTTATAGGATTGAAAAATGTCAAGATGACCACCATAGTCATTTTATTACTAGAGTACATTATGACTAATATGAAACATAGAAATTTAAGTTCTGGGCTTGTTCATCAAAGTTCATAAAATTTAACATAATTTATAGAATTTAATAGAAAAGAATATATGTAATTCCTTTAGGGCACAGATTTCACATGTATATGGATGTTACTTTCTTCAACATGGCATGCATTTCAAATATATATATTTGGGAGACAAATGCCTGACTTTACGTGTTGCTATCATCTTGAACATACTGCCAAAGAGAATAGAGCTAAGATTTATGCACAAGTATAGTTGCTTAAAATCACAAATTTCTAATATACTTAATCTTAGTCTAAACTCATCTTCTTATACAAACTTATTTTATTGAACTTATTTTTTATTTTGTATATAGCTTACTCAAATTAAATATGAAGATTGTGGATGAACTGAAATATCAAATGAAAATAATTGCACATTTTTCTGTCATAATTTTTAAATTTACAAATCTGGAATAGTTATCATAGGAAAGTTTTTAGACACAATGAGGCAAATTATATATTTTCAATGTGAAATTGTCCCAGATTTATATTTTAAATATGAATTGCCTTAGGCAAGGTCTTAACCCCAATTACTTCAATTAGGTGTTTCATAGAATTCATTATACTCAATTAATATTTATTGAATTTATTCAGTATTCATAAGACTTCTGAAAGTTATAAAAACTCACAGACACAGTGAACTCATAGCTAGGTCCCTGAAAGTTGTTTGAAAGACAGCTACTCAGAATTTTGTAGTGATTAATCAATATTTTACAGTTCAAATTGATAAACTACAAATCTATAAATTCTTTCAGATGTTTGGTTTTAGTGCATTACTGTTTCAACATTACTAGGAATTTTTTAAACTACTTGTTGTTCTTAAATATATCCTAACCCTACCCTATAAATCATAGTCTGCTCTCAAGATTCAACAATATTCAACATCCCTGCCACTCTGTTTTCACTTGTCTTCTGACCATGTCAAGACCCTATCTAAGCCCATCAACGTTTCTCAAGCAGAAAGTTGATAGATTTATTTTAGAGGGGGAAAAAAATGGTGTTCTCAAAAAACAGGCTATAACTTTGTAAACAATTAAGTATGGTAATTTTCCCAAAATTTTGTTAAATTTTATTAGTGAATTACATTATCGGCACTATAAACTGAAAACAAGTGGTAACACCACAGGAAGAAGCAGGGGAAACGTTTTATAAGAGAACAGTAATGTGCTGGTTATAAAAATCACTCCCATTTTCCACTAAGATCCTTTTCAAAATTTGTGTGCCCATGTCAAACCCAAGACACTGCCCTGCATTTAGCTGCCATATCTAAATAATATGGAAAACTATGGACAACCACTTATGACTGTATGTCAGTTTCCTTGTCTTTCACAAGCTTGCCAGTTTCAAATAATGGTAATAAGGCATATTTTTTTAATTCAATTTTTTTTTGTGGTACTAGAGACTGAACCTAGGGGTGCTCAAACAATGAGCCTCTTCCCCAGCCCTTTTTTATATTTTATTTAGAGCACAGTCTCACCAAATTGCTTAGAGCATTGCTAAATTGCTGAGCCTGGCTTTGAACTTGTCATCCTCCTGCCTGAGCCTCTTGAGTCACTGGGGTTACAGGTGTGTGCTACCATGTCTGGTTGAGAAGGTATATTTTACCTTGCCCCTCAATTCCAATTTGTGTAGTTTAAGATACAGCCTCACAACTGCATTTTTCAAAAGCTGTGGCTTTTTGTGAAGAATTCTACGGGCATGGGTGCTTTAATCATGACAACATGCCAAGTGGCCCATGATGTCAACATGATGTCCCTGGAGATGATAAACTTAATTACTGGTCTCTCAACTTTAAAGTTAATATTTTCCTTTTCAATATTCTGCTCTTTAAAGAGAATCACTAAGTTGACTCAAATTTTAGCAGAGAGGAATTAATCTTTATCTCTTAGAAAGATCACAAAAATTTTCATCCCAACTTTAGATTTTTTCAATGAATCTCACTTATAGCAACTACTAGTGGTTTTCTAATGATATTTCTATTCCATGAACTTGATTGTGTATCAAGTTAAAATTTGCATATTTTGCCAAAGTTCTGTTCCTTCTCATTAACTATTTAATAATATATCAAAATTCACAGATTTATAGTTTTATTCTAATCTTTGAGTTATGATTCAGTACTATTTATTATATAACATTCCCAAATCAGATATTGAGTGTTCTTACAGGTTGACTCTAGTGTCGTATTATTTGAGCAATTTATTAGTTTCTTTTACTCCATGTTACTCCAGGCTTGTCTTGTATTTTCCCTGCCCTGACCTTTAACAGGTATTACTCTAAAAAATGCTGGATCCTTTGCTGGAGAATATTAGAAGCCAGGGTCTGAGTACCATCTGTACTAGAAATAGTTTAAATATCACTCTTCCAGAACTCTCAGTGGTTGCTGACGGTCTTCTTTGTCTACTCAAAACCGCTGTTGAGCTGGGCCTGGTGACCCAGGCCTATAACTCCTGTGATTAGGCAGGCTGAAGCAGGAGGATCACAAGTTCAAAACCAGGCTGAGCTATTTATCAAGGCCCTAAGCAAGTTAGCAAGACACAGTCTAAAAATAAAAAATAGGAAATCCAAGATGGCAGACTAGAGGGAGGCTGCGTTCCTCATTGCTCCATAAGTTAGGACTAGAAAAGAGGAGATTCTGATTCTCTGGGAAGCAGTCTCTACTCCTTATCGATTCCCTGCTCTTTACCACATCTGTCTACCTCGATCACCTGCAGTCTACCAGCCTAGTGCTACATTTGAGTGCAGATTGCTCACTGACCGCCACCTATCATCTGTCACTTGCCTGTCTGCCTGCCCTGGCCTGCCCATAGCCTGCCTCTCACCTACTCATCGCCAGCCAACCAAGGTTCACCTGCTGATGGTCCACCAGTAGCCTGCAGAGCCTGCAGACCATCAGTGGATCGCCAGCTGTCTGCTGTTGCCTGGAAATTCACCATCACAGTACCTGCAGGTTTGGTTACACGTGGCTGCCACCATTTTGGGGGAAAAAAAAAAAAAAAAAACAGGAGCTGCAGGACCACCAGCCCGACTGACAGCACCCTGCCTTCAGGACCCCCAGCTTGACTGACAGCACACCACCTCCAGGGGCCCAGACTGACCGTCTGCACCCACACAGTCTCAGAGCCCATGCCCTGCACTGCAGCTCACCATTTGCCAATACATTTAGAAACCAGTGCAGCCATTTTGGATTATCCACAAAAACTGTCATTAGGTGGGGCAAATCCCATCCTGAGATGCCCACTGGAGACTGGAAGCTCATTGTCAGGTAGCTCTCATGCCTCAGGCTACTAAAGACTGGGAGGTTTGAATAGGATATGATGGTTATAGTGTATATTTTTTTTCTCCTTTGTGATAGCTTTTAAACTTTTATTTCTATACTTTTCTTGCTCTGTACTTTCCTTTTGTTTACCTATTTCCTCAAGGGCTTTTTCTCACTCTTCCTATGATCTAGAATTTCTTCATACTCTTTTCTTACACTGTTGACAGTCACAGCCTACACCCCTCCCCATCCTCTTTGTCCTCCATTAGAAACTGGTGTCCTCATTGTAAATCTGTTTGTTATACTGTAGATAATAATAGAACTCATCCTCTCTGTTTATTATGACAATATTATAACAATATTGTAACAAAAAGACTACAGTAACAATAGTCTTCATAGGGGCTATTTGGTTTACAGCTGCATATTGTCTGTACTGGGTGTTGCTAATATTGATTCCCCCCCTTAAAGAAGAGGTTTCAGAAAACTATAGGATCACTAAGCCTATAGGACAGAAACTACAATACCCTAGATCTGCATTGCTAGAGGGGAAGATACATGAACAACATGAAAAAACAAGGAAGGAAAGTGTTCCAAACAAACCAAGATTCTACACTAATAGAATCCAATGACAGCATGGTAGAAGAAATGCCAGAAAAGGAGTTCAGAATATACATGATTAAAATATTCAGAGAAGCAAATGATGAGTTGAGAGGGCAAGTGCAGTCAATGATTGACTATTCCAATAAGCAGCTGAAAGAGGAACTACAGGAAACAAAAGATCAAATCAACAAAGAGATAGAGATTCTGAAAAAGAACCAAACAGAAATCCTTGAAATGAAGGAAACAATAAACCAAATTAAACACTCAATGGAAAGCATCACCAACAGACTAGATCACTTAGAAGACAGAACCTCAGACAATAAAGACAAAATGTTAAATCTTGAAAATAAAGATGCCCAAACAGAGAAGATGGTAAGAGATCATGAGCGGGACCTCCAAGAACTATGGGATATCATGAAAAGACCAAATTTAAGAATTATTGGAATTGAGGAAGGCACAGAGATACAAACCAAAGGAATGAACAACCTATTCAATGAAATAATATCAGAAAATTTCCCAAACCTGAAGAATGAAATGGAAATTCAACTGCAGGAGGCTTACAGAACACCAAATGCACAAAATTACAGCAGATCCACACCAAACATATTATAATGAAAATGCCTAATGTACAAAATAAAGATAGGATTTTAAAGGCTGTGAGAGAAAAGAAACAGATTACAAATAGGGGGAAAGCAATACGGATATCAGCAGATTTCTCAGCTCAGACCCTAAAAGCTAGAAGGGCCTGGAACAATATATTTCAAGCTCTGAAAGAACATGCCTGTCAACCAAGAATCCTATATCGAGCAAAGCTAACCTTCAGATTTGAAGACAAAATAAAATCCTTCCATGAAAAACAAAAGTTAAAGGAATTCACACATAGAAAGCCTGCGCTACAGAACATTCTCAGCAAGACATTCCCAGAGGAAGAAACAAACAACAAAGTAAGTTATCAAAGGGGGGAACTACCCTAAAAGAAAAGCCAATTAAAGGAGAAACCAAGTCACATTAAAAACCAAATCTAAGCCAAAATGACTGGGAATAGAAATCATATCTCAATAATAATCCTGAATGTTAATGGCCTAAATTCATCAATCAAAAGACATAGACTGGCAGATTGGATTAAAAAGAAAGACCCAACAATATGCTGCCTTCAAGAGACTCATAGAAAAACATGCCCACAGACTAAAGTTGAAAGGTTGGGAAAAAAACATACCATGCACATGGACTGAGTAAAAAAGCATGAGTTTCCATCCTCATTTCAGATAAAGCAGACTTCAAGCCAAAGTTAGTAAGAAGGGATAAAGAAGGACATTTCATACTGCTTAAAGGAAGCATAAATCAACAAGACATAACAATCATAAATATTTATGCACCAAACAATGGTGCATCCATGTATGTCAATCAGATCCTTCTCAATTTCAGGAATCAAATAGACCAAAACACAATAATACTCAGAGACTTTAACACTCCTCTCTCACCGTTGGACACATCTTCCAAGCAAAAATTGAACAAAGAAACCATAGGACTCAATGACACAAGTGCTAATTTGGACTTAACAGACATATATAGAATATTCCATACATCAAAAAGTGAATACACTTTCTTCTCAGCAGCTCAGGGTTCCTTCTCTAAAATAGACCATATGTTATGCCACAAAGCTATTCTTAGCAAATACAAAAACATAGAGATACTACCTTGTATACTATCAGATCATAATGGAATGAAATTAGATATCAATGATAAAGTTAGAAATAGAAACTACTCCAAGACCTGGAGATTAAATAATATGCTATTGAATGATGCATGGATAACAAAGATATTAGGGGGGAAATTAAAAGATTCTTAGAGGCCAACAAGAACAAAGATACCACATAACAAAATCTCTGGGACACTACGAAAGCAGTGCTAAGAAGAAAATTCATTTCATGGAGTACATTTAATAAAAGAATGAAAAGTCAACAAATTAATGATCTCACACTACAGCTCAAAGCCCTAGAAAAAGAGGAACAGATCATCACCAAAAGTAGCAGATGACAGGAAATAATCAAAATCAGAGCTGAAATCAATGAAATTGAAACTAAAGAAACAATTCAAAAAATTGACAAAACAAAAAGTTGGTTCTTTGAAAAAATAAACAAAATTGATAAACCCTTAGCCACACCAATGAAGAGAAGGAGAGAGAAACTCCAAATTACTAAAATTCGTGATGGGAATGGAAATATTACAACAGACACAATGGAAGTACAAAACATAATAAGAAGCTACTTTGAAAATTTATACTCCAAAAAATAGAAAACCTGGAAGACATCAACAGGTTCCTAGATGCATATGAGCCACCCAAACTGAATCTGGAGGACATACACAACTTAAATAGATCAATTTCAAGCAGTGAAATAGAGGAAGTCATCAAAAGCCTACCAACAAAGAAAAGTCCAGGACCAGATGGATTCACAGCCGAGTTCTACAAGACCTTCAAAGAAGAGCTCATTCCAATACTCCTCAAAGTATTTCATGAAATAGAGGAGGAGGGAACC
>JAJEJO010001791.1:117793-158585 GCA_020662805.1 Glaucomys volans
CTTCAGGATGCTTTATGTCAGATAGTTGCAACTGATTGTTTTCAATCAGGATAGAGATTTTCTTACTGCTCTAAGCTCACATAACCATGAGAAATTGGAATTTTTGTATTAAGAATTTCATGTTGGTCAAATATCGACAGTATACTGGTGCTGGGGATTTCACAGAGCTTCAAGCAGGTCTGGCCTTTCTGACAGCTGGCAGGCTGTTGGTTTTTGAGGTCACTATACCATGTAGACTGACAGTGAGAGTTAGGTATATTTCTAAATGAAAATGTCACAAACACTTGTTTGTTAAAATATTTTGTTAATTTCCAGAGTTCATTATTTGTGAAATGTATCCTAAATAAACGTATCATACTTTAGGTGGAAATAATTGAGATTTGGTGATATGAAATATGTTCCAATTTAAAAGTATAGTCATTTACTTCTTTTTCCAAACTTGAAAAAAAATCATAGCATTTCTAGATTTTATTTCTGAATTTACATAAAATTAAATCCAAGTGCATCTTGATGCACTTTGATGATAATACTGACATTTTTTAAGGAATCATATCAAGTTTAAAATGGTGCAAACTCAAAGTCATGCAGCACTGGCAAAAAATTCTCTCTGAATAATTCTCAGTTTGAATTAGAGTTCATTTTCTTATTAAAATAATCAATGTATATCACCCGTAATTCTTATGATTATCCTATTTAATACTTTGTAAAAATTCTCAGAGAAACATATAATAGATAAGAAAAATTTACTGTTATGCCTCTTGAAATATTGAAATTATTTAATATAAGCAATATATTTGGGAAATTACCCTTAATACCTACTTAATGCATTTCTTTCTTCACTGAATAAATGTTACATTCCAAGTAATACTATCAATCCTAGGAACATAGGATTGAACAAGATGAACAGAATCTTTAACTTTATGGAACTGTCCTATTGGATGGTAGAAATGTATTAAACAAACTAGTTTTCATAGCACAACACAGGGTCAATCAGAATCACTAACGCCATCAGAACACTGAAAAACGTGTTTGCCTCTCTTAAGGCAAAGGGAGCTTCTCTGTAAATAGCACCATATTTCTACTTGGTGCAGCTCAAATCAACAATAGGACTTAGTGTTTCATAATAGGCAAGTGTGCCAGGAGCAGAATCTTCACTTCCAGTTCCTCATCCTTCACTAGTCACCGAGAGATCTCATTTCAGATGACTTTTTCTGAGATATAAATAATAATTTTGATGACAATTCAAGGAAGTACTTGCAGATATTAATAAAAATATTAAAATATTGACTAGAAAAACATTTAAGTAGTCTTTCATTTTCCTGAAACAGATGAGCAGAGCTAACTTAATTATAATCCTTACAGACACTGGGATTGATAGACGGTGGCAAATTTTAGTAATAAAAAACTACATATTCATATCTGTAAAATAAATACCTTCTAGAAATTTTGCTGAATCATTGAACTTATATGAAAATACTTCAGAGAAGGAAGCTAAAAACTATTTTATTTGAATTATGACACACTGAGACTGAAAGAAAATATGAGACTGAAAGAAAATATACTATGCATACATATATATATATACATATTACACATGTGTCTATACATGTCTGTGATGGATATATATATGTGTTTACATGCATTTATATGTTAATAAATGTATATATGCACATGTATGTATTGAACATGTCTCATTTACATATAAAATACAGATGCACAAACAAAAAGTACTTTGTTGGGGGGATATTTTCTGCCATAAACTTCCTAATGGTTTAATGAGAATAGTACCATAATTGATAAAATATAAGATTGATCCTTTTAGGAGTTAGAAAGTGATGATTATTTGAATGGATTCTGTTCCATGTATTATGATTTCTACATAATTTCAAACTCTTTTAAGAATAAAAGGTAGGTAGAAACTGGATCCATAATGCATAGTGATCATTTAATTAAGTCATAGAATACATAAGCCCATGTGTCTTCATGGCACAAGTTGAGAAGAGTCCTCATATTTAATCCATGAACACAGCAACTTCTCCTTTATGTTGGATCTTAAGAACGCAAGGACATTTTCTTGCTTGTCGAAGTGCTTAACAAAATAAATTTACTAATCTTTTTTCAGGTAATAGAATAGTATTTTGTTATATTCCTATGTGACATCACAACTCTCTTCTCACACTATTTTGGAGAATAACATTTTGAATGATATTTTGAGGGAAACATGAGAAACACTGAGGTGTACCCAGTAAGGTAAAGCATTTTCGATGAAAATCTTTGGTGAGATTTGCAGTTTGCTGTACCTTCTATGACATGGCTCTCCAGGATACTGTCTACCATCCAGAACTAGGAAGCCAGCCTTGCCAGCCCTATCCTAGCTATCTAACATTGCAGTAAGACAGCTTCACGACTCAAAATTTGTTAAAAAAAATGGGAATAAAGCAGCAGCTCTTATGTAAAATATTTAATGAAAATTCGTAGAATTAGTATATGAAAAACGTTTGCAGAGCCTAATACCCGATTGAAGCTCAATGCATGTTAGCTGACCCTATTCCCAGGCAGTAAAAGGAAGAGGAGTCTTTTTCAATATTGAACATAAAATATTTTTGGATTTAGTTTTTTTCTTTTTTTTTCATGAGAAGTTCTGTGTGACATTTCTAATGTGAAAGGGCATTCTTGGGCAAAACATAATCCCCATGCATAGACAAGTACAGGGGTCAAAGGGAGTCACAGTAAATCAAAACTAGAGAAATGTAAACTATACTCCTAAGTTGCTTTTTGGATAAACTTTTGGCACGATCACAAAATTAGTGCAATTGGACCATTTCCATTTTCTCTCAGTAAAAACTTTCCCTATATCTGAGTCACTGCTTTTAATGCAAATTAAGTCTGTTCAGCATTTTTTAGATTAAATCAGAGATGACTCAAATAGTTGACTCAGGCTTGAAAGTTTTAGATCTTCTTTACACATTTCTCAGCTTAATGCACTTCTTTATTCCCACCTCTTCATTTCCAGGCACAGAACTTTATGTTAACCCTTGCTTGACACTAATTTAAACCTTGCTTCTATTCTTTAGAATGTCCTGGGAAAATTATACGTCTTGCACTAGAGATCCCATATGATTCTTATTAAAGCCATTTTCGTAAAAGTTTGGAAAATAGCAAAAGGTAGGTTTCCTATTTTGGTATTTATATACCAAATTTGGCATTTATATAATTATACCATTTTCAATTTGGTATTTATACAATTATACCATTTTCCTAATTTAGATATGTTTTTAACCTATCAATATAAGACTATAAATTTTATTCCTTTTCATGTTTTCCATGAGAACTGGGTTTCATAATTGTGTTATACCGATACTGTTATAATACACTGCCACAGACTGGGTAATTTATAATGAACTGAAATTTATTGGCTCATAGATATGGAGGCCAAGAAGTCTAAGATCAAGACATTGACATATGGTGCAAGCCTTTTATCACAGGGAAGGGGCAAAAGAACAAAAGCAGGTCCTAACTCATCCTTTTCTAAGGAACACACTCAGTTCAAGTGGGGAGAGCTCTCCTGCTCTAATCATGTCATAAAGGCCCCAACTCTTATTCCCTTAAAATGGCAAATACATTTCAGCATGAATATTGGAGGGAATAATAAAAGTATAACAATAATTACATGCCTGACAGGCAACTCTGAAATGCACTAATAAAACATTTAGAAGTACAGAGTTAGGTTGAAGGACTACATAACAGTTTGAATAAATAGTGAGAGTTTATCATTCAAAGTGACATTTAGTTATTTGAATATATGAAAATAGTAATAACTGTATAATATTTGTACAATGCTAAAATAATCACTTGAATATTTATAATCCAGCCACCTAATTATCAAATATCTTAATGTATCGATAATGATACAAATCTGATGTGTACTTACATCTAAATAGATGAATATGTAAACAAAGGTACAAAGACACAGCATTGTCATAAATAAATATGGGCATATATTTTCATCCATACTTATATCTATCTAGTATCTATCTTATATCTATTTTTGCTATTCACAGTATTTTTGTTTTATAAAGTAACAGTGAATACTGAATTACTGAATGTGGAGACATTGCTCCTGGGAATAATTCAGTCTTTGAAAGTCTCTGAGCAAAACTATTTCATCAGCTGACCAGTACACCATCTGGTTTTATATGTGCTTAAGTGTAAAAACAATTCTGATAATGACTGTTGATTCATCAACAGTCAACTCTCTATACTATTTCAGGTCTCGGTGAAGGTTATCTAATGTGTGTATTTTTCCCACAGAATACTTTACATAATTATCATGCTTAGAAACATTGCACAGCATAGCAGTACTATCCTTAAAAGCCATTTAATACAGCAAAATTGACCAGAACATAAATAAAAACACAATGTGACAAACACTGCACTAATATGGCAAAAAAGACACTTTTCTTCACAGCATGAAAACTGAAATAAGAAGAAAGAAGATTTTATTATTCCAACTCACTATGAAACCTTCATGGTATATCAACTCAGACTTTCTATTGCTCTGCACTATCTGTGAGTGACCATGAAAACGCCTTGAGTATTGAATTGGGGGTTATGAATAAATTACAGGAACTATGTGAATTGTGAATATGGAATCAATAAATAAAGTATCAAGATAGAAAGAAGGGCAGCAATTTCTCCAAAAATGGCACACCTAGTCCTTAAATCAAAAGAATATAATCTTACTTTTAATAGAAAATTTGGTACATTCAGTCCCTGAGGCTGCAGCTGAAGTCTGTCCTTAGTTTTTCATTAAAACATCTTCTTGACACCATCAAAGAGTTAGATGCATCAATATTCTCTCTCTTTTGATCTTTTTCACTCCTTTCATTCCTGCACTTACTATGTTTACGCACAATAAACAATTGACTCTATTATATCATTGAGTCTTCAGGTCAAATTTATTTACATTTATGGGGAAACTTAATAAAATTTTCCCTGGATCTTCAGTGTTTAGATTGGACTCTGAGTCAAGCCCAAACCATCCACTACTTTCTGTATAGTCATAGCAGACATTATGGTCAGTGCCCCATTCCTTGCAGTAGAAAATGATCCATAAAGAGCTTATGTTAAAAAATATTGCATTACAAATGATTAATCCTCATTAGGATCATACACAGGTCACTTTAAATATAAATTTCTGGAAAATGAGTATTCAGTTACAAGTAGGGAACATAAGGCATGAAATATGTATTGACTTAACAACATAACTTCCAAAAAGTTGCTGAGTTTATTTTTCCAATGATAGTTGAAAAAGAGTTTCCATCAATATCTCAATAAAACTTCAATTTAGTGATTGAAATTTTGTTATGAAATACTCAATAACATATTATTCTGATGTTGAATTCATTCTTCAATTATTATTATATTTTTAACTTTGATATTTGACAATTATTGGTTTTTCTCTCCTTATTTTTCTATTAGAATGAATGTACTTAAGAACGGCCCAGCAGCAGGTCTACTGCCTAACCCCAAGACCTGAGCACTGGCCCTCGATCTAGCCCTGAGGCCCATGTCCCCCATGGTCTAGCACCCTCACTGATGTTGACCATCTATCAACACTAAGTCACTTTTTCCCCCTAGCATTAATTATTCATAACCTGGAGGACACCATCCATAGTGGGACAGCACCCTTCTTGGGACACCGCATTATCAAGTTCCTCTCAAGCATCAGGCTATGGAGGACTAGGAGGTGAGGTATTGGAAATCTGCAGGGACACCAGGGACACTGTAAGTCCATGGGGGGGAAACTGCAATACCTCGTATTTGCACTGCTGGTGGGGTGCGAATGAGAAAATGAGAAGAAAGTGTCCCAAACAAACCTTGATGCTATGTTAATAGAACCCAATGGCAACATGGCAGAAGAAATGTCAGAAAGGGAGTTCAGAATATGCATAATTAAAATGATCAGAGAAGCAAACAATTAAATCAGAGAGAAAATGCAGGCAATGAATGATCGCACCAATCAACAGTTTAAAGAGCAATTGCAAAAAGCAAAAGATCATTTCAAAAAAGAGATAGAGATTCTGAAAAAAATCAAGCAGAAATCATTGAAATGAAGGAAATAATAAACCAAATTAAAAACTCAATAGAAAGCATAACCAACAGGGTAGGTCACTTGGAAGACAGAACCTCAGACAATGAAGACAAAATATTGAATCTTAAAAACAAAGTTGACCAAATGGAGAAGACCGTAAGGAATCATGAACTGAGCTACCAAGAATTATGGGATATCATTAAAAGACCAAATTTAAGAGTTATTGGGATTGAGGAAGGCACAGAGATATAAACTAAAGGAATGAATAATCTATTCAATGCAATAATGACAGAAAATTAGCCAAATCTGATGATTGAAATGAAAAATCAATTACAAGAGGCTTACAGGACACCAAATGTAGAAAATTACAACAGATCCACACCAAGGCACATTATAATGAAAATACCTAGCATAGAAAATAAAGAAAGGATTTTAAAGGCTGCAAGAGAAAAGCATCAGATCACATACAAGGGGAAACTAATATGGATATCAGCAGATTTGTCAGCCCAGACTCTAAAAGCAAAAAGGGCCTTGAACAAGATATTTCAAGCTCTGAAAGAAAATGGATGCCAACCAAGAATCTTATACCCAGCAAAACTAACCTTCATATTTGATGATGAAATAAAAGCCTTCCATGATAAACAAAAGCTAAAAGAATTTACAAGTAGAAAGTCTGCACTACAGAACATTCTGAGCAGAGTTTTCCATGAGGAAGAAATGAAAAACAAGAGTGTAAGTCAGCAAAGGGAGGGACTACCCTAAAGGAATAACCAATTAAAGGAGAAACCAAGCCAAGTTAGAAACTAAAAATAAGCCAGAATGACCAGGAATATAAATCATATCTCAGTAATAACCCTGAATGGTAATGGCCTGGACTCATCAATCAAAAGACATAGATTGGCAGATTGGATTAAAAAGAAAGACCCCAACAATATGCTGCCTTAAAAGACTCATCTCATAGAAAAAGATATCCACAGACTAAGGGTGAAAGGTTGGGGAAAAACATACGACACATATGGAACTCAGTAAAAAAGTGGTGGTTTCCATCCTCATTTTAGATAAAGAGGTCTTCAAGCCAAAGGTAGTCAGAGGAATAAAAAAGGATATTTCATACTGCCTAGGGGAAGCATAAATCAGCAAGACATAACAATCTTAAATATTTATGCCCCAAATAATAGCACAACCATGTATGTTAAACAAATCCTTCTCCATTCTAGGAACTAAAGAGACCACAACACAATAATACTATGAGACGTTAAAACACCTCTCTCAGCATCAGACAGAACTTCCAAGCAAACATTGAAATAAGAAACCATAGAATTCAGTAACACAACTGGTAATTTAGACTTAATAGACATATATAGAATATTCCATCCATCAAAATGAGACTACACTTTCTTCTCAGCAGCACATGGCTCCTACTCTGAAATAGACCATATGTTATGCTACAAAGCTACTCTTAGCAAATTCAAAAAGATAGAGATACTACCTTGCATTCTATCAGTTCAAAATGGAATGAAATTAGAAATCAATGATAAAATAAAAAACAGAAACAAGTCCAATACCTGGATATTAAGTAATATACTATTGAATGATGCATGGTAAAAGACATGAGGGGGGAGATAAAAAAAATTCTTGGAGGTCAATGAGAATAATGATACAACATATCCAAATCTCTGGGACACCATGAAAGCAATACTAAGAGGAAAATTCATTCCATAAAGTGCATTCAATAAAAGAATAAAAAGTCAACAATTAAATGACCTAATATTACTGTTCAAAGCCCTAGAAAAAGAAGAACAAATCAACACCAAAACTAGTAGAAGACAGGAAATAATTGAAATCAGAGTGGAAATCAATGTAATTGAAACAAAAGAAATAATACAAAAAGTTACAAAACAAAAAGTTGGTTCTTTGATCAAAGAAACATAATTGGTAAATCCTTAGCCACACTAATGAAGAGAAGGAGAGAGAAAACCCAAATTGCTAAAATTCATGATGAAAAAGGAAATATTACAATAGACACTATTCAAATACAAAACATGATTAGAAACTACTTTGAAAATCTATACTCCAACTAAACAGAATATCTTGAAGATACTGACAGGTTTCTAGAGACATATGATCCACCTAAACTGAATCTGGAGGACATACACAACTTAAATAGATCAATCTCAAGCAATGAAATAGAAGAAGTCATCAAATGCCTACCAATCAAGAAAAGTCCAGGACCAGAGGGATTCTCAGCCTAATTCTTCAAGACCTTCAAGGAAGATCTCATTCCAATACTCTTCAAAGTATTCCATGAAATAGAAGAGGAAGGGACACTACAAACTCATTCTATGAAGCTAATATCACCCTGATACCAAAACCAGAAAAAGACACATTTAGGAAAGAAAATTTCAGACCAATATCCCTAATGAACATAGATGCGAAAATTCTTAACAAAATTTTAGAAAATTGCATACAAAAACATATTAAAAAGATAGTGCACCATGATCAAGTGGGTTTCATCCCAGGATTGCAAGGTTGGTTCAACAACCAGAAATCAATAAATGTAATTCACTACATCAACAGGCTTAAAGTTAAGAATCACATGATTATTTCAATAGATGCAGAAAAAGCATTTGATAAAATACAGCACCACTTTATGTCAAAACACTAGAAAAATTAGGGATAGTAGGAACATACCTCAACATTGAAAGGCTATCTATGGTAAGCCCATGGTCAACATCATTCTAAATGGAGAATAACTGAAAGTCTTCCCCCTAAAAACTGGAACAAGGCAGGGATGGCCTCTTATACCACTTCTATTCAACATCATCCTTTAAACTCTAGCCAGAGCAATTGCACAGATTACAAAAATTAAAAGGATACAAATAGGAAAAGAAGAACTCAAGCTATCACTATTTGCTGATAACATGATTCTATATTTAAAGGAGTCAAAAAATTCCCCCAGAAAACTTCTAGAACTTATAAATGAATTCAGTAATGTAGCAGGATATAAAATCAACACTCATAAATCTAATGAATTTTTATTCATATGTGATGAATCCTCTGAAAGAGAAATTAGGAAAACTACCCCATTCACAATAGTCTCAAAAAAATAAAATGCTTGGGAATCAATTTAGCAAAAGAGGTGAAAGACCTCTACAATGATAACTACAGGACACTAAAGAAATAAATTAAAGAAAACCTTAGAAGATGGAAATTTCTCCCTTGTTCCTGGATAGGAACAAGGAACCTTGATATTGTCAAAATGGCCATAGTGCCAAAACGGATAAATGCAATTCCAGCTAAAATCCCCATGACATTCCTCACAGAAATAGAGAAAGAAATCATGAAATGCATTTGGAAGAATAAGAGACCCTGAATAGCTAAAGCAATCCTTACCAGGAAGACCGAAGCAGGTGTTATCACAATACCAGAACTTCAACTATACTACAGAGCAATAGTAAAAAAAATGGCATGGTATTGGAACCAAAATAGACAGGGAGATTATTCGTACAGAACAGCAGACACAGAGACAAATCCACATAAATACAGGTATCTCATACTAGACAAAGGTGCCAAAAACCTACAATGGAGAAAAGATAGCCTCTTCAACAAATGATACTGACAATACTGGAAATCCATATACAGCAAAATGAAGCTAAACCCCTGTCTCTCACCCTTCACAAAACTGAACTCAAAGTGGATCAAGGATCTATGAATTAGACCAGAGACCCTCCACCTAATAGAAGAAAATTAGATCTAAATCTTCATCAAGTTGACTTAGGACCAGACTTCCTTAACATGACTCCCAAAGCACAAGAAATAAAAGCAGGAATCAACAATTGGGATATATTCAAACTAAAAAGCTTTTTCTCAACAAAGGAAACAAATAAAATTGTGAAGAGAGAGCCTACAGAGTGGGAGAAAATCTTTGCCACACACACTTTAGATAGAGCACTAATCTACAGAATCTATACAGAACTCAAAAAGATTACACCAAGAATACACATAACCCAAACAGTAAATGGGCTAAAGAAATGAGGAGACATCTCACAGAAGAGAGCTCACCTCACAGAAGAGACACCTCACAGTAAATGGGCTAAGGAAATGAGGAGACACCTCACAGAAGAGGATCTACAAACAATCAACAGATATATGAAAAAATTCAAATCAAAACTACCCTAAAGTTTCATCTTACCCCAATTTGAATGGCTATTATCAAGAACATAAGAATATTAAGTGTTGATGTGGATGTGGGGAAAAAGGCACACTCATACCTTGCTGGTGGAATTGCAAATTGTTGCAGCCACTCTGGAAAGCAGTATGAAGATTCCTCAAAAAACTTGGAATGGACCTACCATTTGACCCAGCTCTTCCACTCCTGGGTTTATACTCAATGGCCTTCAAATCAGCATAGTACAGTGATATAGCTACATCAATGTTCATAGCTGCTCAATTCACAATAGCTAGATTGTGGAACCAACCTAGATGCCCTTCAATTGATGACTGAATAAAGAAACTGTGGTATATATACTCAGTGGAATATTAGCCATTAAGAAGAATAAAATTATGGCATTTGCTGGTAAATGGATGGATTTGGAGAATATCATGCTAAGTGAAATAACCCAAGCCCAAAAAACCAAAGGCCGAATGTTTTCTCTGATAAGTGAATGATAATGGTGGGGAAGGGTTGTAGAGGAACATGGGGCAGGATGGGGTGGGGGAAGGAAATATAATAAACTGAGACAGACCCCATATGTATGATTATGTGAATGGCGTGAATCTACATTGTGTACAACCATAGAAATGAAAAGTTGTACCCCATTTGTGTACAATGAATCAAAATGCAGTCTGTAAAAATAATTTAAAAAAAATAAATTCAAAAAAGAATTTATGTGCTTTGTTTACATATTTTCGTTAGCATACTATTGATTGAGTCTACTAAATGTGGTTAGCTTCTTCAAATTAAAATCCTAAGTTTTACACCTTTATGTACATTCTGAGGTGAAAGCAATCTAAGTACATAAAGAAAAATATTTATTTATATACACATATATGGATACATATGTATATTTACATATCATTTCTAAATTAAGAAAATTTTTAATACAACTTTTTATCTTATTAACTCTATCTCATCCAAATTCTCTCCTACAAAAGGGTTTAAAAATCAAACATCCATTATAGTATTAAATAGACCATCATGCTGGTATTGTCACTGAGTAGACAATATTGTCCATATATTATGGAAGTCAATAAAAGTAAATCAAAGTTTGACTTATTTCTTCAAATCTTTTTTCCACCTTTTTATTTTGAGGGGGACATAACCCCCTTTCTTTAGACTCAGTTCCTGCTCCCTGTCTTCTACATTGTGGGTAATGTTAGAAATCTCAGAGTGCTGCAAGCAAGAAACATACCAAAAGTTATTTGGCAAGACAAATTTTCCTTCTGCACAAAGGTCTGCTATCGAACAAGTCTGGCAGCAGTCACACTGGGTGGGAAGCCCAGGTTTTAATCTTAATGCAGCACTGCCCCTAGCTCTGATAGGAGGACTTTGGGGTTACAATCTTCACAATTGATTAATTTAAAAGTTGAGTGGGGAAGGGCTAGAGTTGTGATTGGATCACCTACCGTACTATAGGCATTATGACTGGAAGACTGAGGACAAAGGGAGATATATTGGGAGGCTCAAAATGACTACATTTTAACTTCATGGTTTTGTAACTTAAAAATAGCTCCATCTACACACTATCAATTTTGTTTTAACACTATGGAAAGCAATATGGAGATTCCTCAGAAAACTGGGAATGGAACCACCATTTGACCCAGCTATCCCACTCTTCAATTTATACTCAAAGGACTTAAAATCAGCACATTACAGTAATGAAACCACATTCATGTTTATCGCAGCACAATTCACTATAGCTAAACTGTCAACTCACCTAGATGCCCTTCAACAGATGAACAGATAAAGAAAATGTGGTATATGTACACAATGGAATATTACTTGGCCTTCAAGAAGAAATAAATTATGGCATTTGCAGGTAAATGGATGGAGTTGGAAAAAATCATGCTAAGCAAAATAAACCAACGCCAAAAAACTGAAGCCCAAATGTTTTCTCTGATAAGTGGATGCTAATCAATAATGGTGGGGGGAATGAAGGAACTTTGAATTGTGCAAAGGGGAATGAGAAGAGGGGAGGGTGTGTGGGGACGGGAAGGACAATGGAATGAGATGGACATTATTACCTACGTACATGTATGATAAAACTACCAGTGTGACTCTGCACCATATTCAGCCAGGAGAAATTGTGCTCCATTTGTATACAATGTGTCAGAATGCATTGTACCGTCATGTCTAACTAGAACAAATTTTAAAGAAGAAAAAGAAAAAAAAGAAAAATATTAAAAACAGAAATTTAGGTTTAAGATTATAGCAAACACATTTTTATTGCATATTGGGAATCTCAGACTACAGGTTAAACTTTAACAGAAAAGATAACATTAATCTTACAGTATGAAGATTAGCCACTGGAAGATTCAACTCTGGAACACTTACATTAAATCTTCATGAGTGTATATTTACACTCAAGAGATGGAGTACAAAATGGATTTCCAATTCTACCAACTGGAATGTGCATTCCAACTGCAGACCAGAGCTCTTCCAAAATCCTCACAATGACATCTTGCACTTCCTTATATAGGATTCAGTTGATATTTATTCTGTTTTTCCTTACTTTAAGAATGAAGACCACTTTTTTTAATGGTTTTATTAGTGCCTTCTAGTTACATATAATAGTGGGATCCATTTTGATATAATCAGACATGAATACAACATAATTTTCTCTATTTCAGTCCCAAGTACTTCCTCTTTTCCTTCTCTCTTCCCTCCCCTTATTTTCCTTCCTGTACTATACTGGTCTTCCTTCTATTTTTTGATTGTCTCTTTAATTGATGCTTTATAGATATACATAAAGATGGCATTCACTGTGGCATATTTATACACATACATAACACAATATGCTCAATTTATTCTACATTCTTTCCTTTTCCAATCCCTTCTCCCTTTCTCTCCATTACCTTTCTCTACTCCATTAATCTCCTCTCCATTTTCATAGGATTTGCCCTGCTTCATTGGCTCTAGTGTCCACATATGAGAAAAAACATTCAACCCTTGACTTCTGAGTCTGGCTTATTTCACTTAGTGCTGAGTTCTCCAGTTCCTTCCATTCACCAGCAAATGACAAATTTCAACTTGCTTTATGGCTGAGTAAATCTCCATTGTGTAGATATATTCCATATTTTATTTATCTGTTCAACTGTTGACAGGCAGTTGGACAAGTTCTAAACATACCTATTCTGAATTGTGCTGCTATAAACATGGTACCTGTATCACTATACTATCCTTATTTTAGATAAATACCAAAGAGTTGGATAGCTGGGATATGTAGTGGTTCCATTGCTAGTCTTTTAATGAATTGCCATGCCCTTTAAGGAATTTCCTTAATTTATTCCTTTTAAGAATTTCCTAAGCAATTGGAATGATTTGCAGTCCCACTAACAATATATGAGTATACTTTTATCCCTGCACTGTTGTCAGTGGTTATTACTATTTGTAGTCTTCATGATTGCCATTCTAACTGGAGTAAAATGAATTCTCAATGTAGTTTTAATTTGCTTTTCCCTGACTGTTGGTGGTGATGTACATTTTTTTCATATATTTGTTAGTCTGTTGTATTTCTTCATTTGAGAAATGTCTCCAGTTTTTTGCCCCTTCATTGATAGTGTTTTGAGATTTCTTTTGTTTTAGTTTCAGATTTTTTTAAATGTTGGTATTAAGATTCTTAGTTATTTATATATTCTGGGTACTAATTTCCTATTGGAGAAATAGCTGGATAAGATTTTCCTCCCATTCTACAGGCTCATTTGTTAAAAAGGCTAGCTTTCCTCCAATGTAAAATTTTAAAACCTTAATGAGTATCAGACATTGTTTCATCAATAAATGATACTTTATCTAGAAGACACAAAAACCTCCACCAGAAGATTTTTCAAACTGACAAAGAAATTCTATAAAGTAGCAGGATATAAGATCAACATAAAAAAAATCCAAAAAACAACTTTACTATATTCCAATAAGGAATTTGCTTAAAAAAAGTAACCAGGAAAACTGTACTGCACACAATATCTTCAAAAAAAATAGTACTTGGAAATAAATCTAACCAAAGAGGTGAAACATCTCTATAAAGAAAAATATACAAGACTGAATAGACACATTGAAGACTTTAGAAGGTGGAAAAACCAACCATGTTCTTAGATAATCAGAATTAAGTATGTCAAAATGGTCATATTACCAAAAGTGTTAGACAGATTCAGTGTAATTCACATCAAAATACCAAAATAAAATTCTTCACAAAACTAGGAAAAACAATTCTAAAATTTATTTGGAAGCATAAAAGAGCCCAAATAGTCAAAGAAATACTGAGCAAGAAAGGCAATGCTTGAGACATCACAACACTGGATTTCAAATTATATTATAGGGCTATGGTAACATTTGCAACATGGTATTGGTAAAAAACCAGACTTGAAGATCAATGGAATAATGTAGAAGAAACAGAGTAAGAGATATAGAGACAAACCCATGCAGATGAAGCCTCAACTCAGGATTTTTAGAAGAGTGTTCTAAAAACTTCAGTCCAAATTAAGTATTTTTTATTAAAATTGATTTATATTTTATATTAGTTCATCACACATTTTAAACATTTCAGTATTTCTGTCATGCTTTACCATTTCCTACTTCATTTTATTAATATAGTGATCATGTGCATCATTGTTTTATTTCCTATTTAATTCCTTTAATATTACTTTGGGAATAATGTTAATTAGCATTTACTTATGTATTATCATATATCAAAAACTAATTATAGATATAAATACTTGGATACAATTTGTATTCAAATGTAATTTTTTACAACAGATTCACAGTATTTCTACTCTAAAATATGTTTTCTAGAATATGTTATAGCAATGACTCCTGGTAGTAGAGATAGTGTACCATTTTGGAGCAGACTTTTAAATATGAAGGGAAATAAGACAGAATCTGCCTCTATGGTATTTTGATTTTATACATGGCTTTCAAATACCAGGGTTTCTTTTCTATAACATATTCTACTGAATGTGTAGGTGTCATCTACAACTTATCACATAGCACCATTAGAACTGACATTCAAATAATTAACACAGGGGTGTTACCCTGACAACTGTTATTGATGTGAATGGTAAGAAGCCTTTTATTTCTGAACCATTGATCTCATGTCTTCTACCAACATCTATCAAAATGGAACTATGAATTGTATCTTACGAATATGGTAAAATTTCCCAACTTTTGGCTACACCCCAAAACATCATATATAGAGTTTCTAGACTCTTCAAAATAATGATACTGTACATTTGTAAGCTGTTTTTATACACATTATATCCCATAACATTTAAAATACCTCTAAAATTTAAAATTAGCACTGCTGGTTATTAACCATTATACAAAGAGACTTAGTCAACCTCATTGTGAACTTGAATTTATTTATAAAAAATTATATAATTCCTAACACATGCAATTTTATGTGAATTTAATAGTTGATACATATAAAGTGCCAAGAAGAGTAGGTGCCCCTGTGTTAGTTCTCAGTGTGTTTGTAACATGTCATTAACCCTTCCAATTATTTTGAGTCCTACTGATCATCTAATGACTTGTACAAGTGGTTATCTTTAATTGTACTTTATATTATGCCCCTTTATTTCCTGTTATTTATACTATTAATAATATGCTCCCATGTGTCCCTTTCTTATATCTCCATATGGATGATTAGCAGTCTGAGAGTAGAGTTTAAACTCTGCATTCTATATTAAACTCTGCATTCTATTTTTCTATCAACATAGGTAAAAGATCTAGTCCATATTGAATACTTATTCATGGTAAGATTACTCAAAATGACCATCATGTCTAAAGCATGGAACCAATAAAGAATTGTTTTGAATATGTATATTTTATGCTGTTTCATAGTTTATTGCTCAATAATTGTTTCATGCTATCTTCACTCATTATTTTAGAAAAATATTACAGATATGCTATTTTTGAAATACACTTAAATTTTTATCTTAATTCAAGAAAACTTTCTCCAATTATTTTTCTTTCGGTAGAAAAATATTATAGATATGCTATTTTTGAAATAAACTTAAATTTTTATCTTAATTCAAGAAAACTTTCTCCAATTATTTTTCTTTCGGTAAATGTGGTATGAAAGAAGCCCACAAATTTGAGCTTTTTGCAGTGTTGCACATTTTTAAAATGTGGTATCATAGAACAGCATGTTAGCAATAGCACAAGGTAATTTTTTATGTTATAATATAAATGTTATCATCTATCATTACAACTATAAAGAAATATTACTGGAAAGTGAATTATCTAATTAGATTTTGCTTCCATGTACCTGAGTCCTAGAATTTTATTTAAGGCATTTCTGTTTACTACCAACCAATGTAATTTTATAATATAACATTCATATTTACAAAATGTATAAGCATGGATAATTTTAATTTAGATAATCTCTATTTTGAAATTTTCCAGAATTATGCAAAACAATATTAAACGTAAAATAGATATATACTAATAGATTGTCATTTGACAATAATGTAGATTATTGCTGTTGCTATTGTAGGGTAAAAAATTGATAAAAACAGTCTCAGCAAGTTTTAAGCAGAAATATATAAAATTAGTCCCTCATTTATAAGAAGGTTAGTAAGAAGTGGCTCAGGTCCTGATTATTAAAATTTTTTCTGAAGATTAACCTTGGAACTAGGTTGACATTAAATTAGCCTTTCATTCCAGAGGACATATCAAATAAATTTTAAGTGTTTGGATGAAGCTATCAAAATTAGAAGGGGTTTTACCATATAACTGGACTATAATTTGAATACAGAAATATTAATTAAGTGACCAAGTTTTATATCATAAAAAGATTTTATATATTTTCAACTTTTAATATAAACAAAAAATAATTTAGATATTTGAATTAATTTAGATATTTTAATTAATTAATTATTTAATTAACACTATGTAGTGAAAAAACAAGTTGCAATGCAATTCAATATAAACATAAAAGCATAAACTGAATAATTATAAAATGACAACTAAATATTTGATTTTTATCATCTATTTTATTCATTTTTAAGTTATTTGCATAATAGTAAGATTTAGAAAGAAAATTTAGAGGCAATTTAAAACCACATACAATTTAGATTGAACTAATTCATATAGGATTACTATTTTTGACTAGATTTTTAAATTAGTTTTCAGGATAATCATGGTGCGTATATGTGCCAATGTAACTGAAAGTTCTGGTGTATCACCACCAGACATAGAATGCGCCATGATATCTTGTGTCTTATATAACAAAGAAAATGGGTGATTTTGAGAAAAAAAAATCACAACTAATAGTAAAATATGCAACAGATGGTAGAACTTATAATCATTCTATCATACTAATAGTATACTGTCTGTACTTTGGAATTTGCTTTTCCCAAAAGACGATGTTGGGTTGAAGCCATATTGACAGCTGGTGCATTCCTAATGTAGTTAGTTTGATATACCTCATCTATTAAATCCTGTACATTTTCCAAAATAACAGATGACAAGTGCAATTGACCACCTGGGAAAAGGCAATTTCAATAGAAAGAGAAAAAATGATCTTCTCTTTTGATGATTATAGAGTTCCTATTTTTTTCTATTTTGGGTGACATTTTTAAAAACCAGTCTATTATATTGGCTTTTCAAAATACAGAATTTTTAACACAGATAATGATTAAGAGCAATTTATGGACAGCTAACAGATGCTTTACCTATCCTGACTCCTGAAAATGTAAACATGTGTTGCAGACTGTCTGTTCAAAGGAGGTTTCACAAATGCTACCTTATAATATCAATTACTTAATAAATTTCTTCAATATAAACAAAATATATGTTATAGACAACTGAGTGGTACATAATCATTTATGTAGATCTTATTAACCATTGAAGAAAGTAAAGCTAGTCTTTTTTTAATAACAATTTCAATGTCTGATGCCTTCCCATTTAATAAAATATTTTGTAAAGTTTCTTTGTCTTCAATAAGACATGTAACAATAAATCAACAGGAAACATAGATACTAAAGGCAAGCAAAGTGTATGCTGTAAAAGAGCAGTTCTGACTTGGATGCATCACTGAGGCCTGTACATCTCTCTAACTTGCTGTATCACTGTAAAGTGAACGCCTAGGACAATATTCATAGATGATGTAGTAATTCCATTTTCAAAGTGACAGTATTATTATGTGTCAATTTTTGAATAATTGGGAAAATTTATTTTAATGTTAAATAAATTACAAGATAACATTATAGACTCATTAAATTTATAAAAGACTTCAAAATATTGCAACGTTTTCATTCACATCACATAAATGCTCAAGTTAGTTAATTTGAAAATATGTGGAAATAATATTTTGAGATAGATAAAATTGTTTAACTGAACCAAAACACTATTATGAGAACATTGAAATAAGAAACCAATATCATATGTTTGTTTTTGTGAGAATGTAACTGAACCATTGTAATTGAACTTCATGTTGGTTATGAGTTCTCAGACTTTTAATACTTAAATCTTATGAGCATAAAAAATGGCAATAAAAATGCCTATAAGAAATTTATACATACTTATAGTTATAAAACAATTACTTTATTCATGCATGAATGTGTTATTTCTCCTCATTTCAACTGAGTAGGTGTAATAAAAATGTGAATAAAATCCCACATATATCATAAAATTTTTAATCACTGTAAGCATTTTCTTTAATATTTGAAAATCTACTCAAATATGAAACTGAGTATATTTGTTATGAAATGTAAATCTAATATTGATTTTAAAAGTATACTACTACTTAAGGTTAAGTGTATATTCTACTGCTTTAAGATTATTTAATTGTAACTGAAATTATATCTCATAATTATTTCACAATAGTTATACTGTATCTTCATGTATGGCATGGCATGTGACTAAATTAATTCATGTTGAATTCAAATTATTAATTGATCATTACATATTGTAACATGCACTTATAAACTTCAGAAAAAATGAAGTTGAATAATTATAATATGTGCAATGAAGAGTTGAAAATTATAATAGGAAAGAAAAATAAATACATGATGTTACACTTCAAAATTATGATAATCTAAATTACTTTTCATAAAATTCTCATACATTTGTCATTGCTTCTCACAGATATTGATAAAGTGGATAAACACAGACAATGATATGAAATTATATATTATCATTCTAAAAATTTGCAAAGATATCACCATTATTGACAAAAGTGTCATTATTGTGAAATAATTCATCATTTTAGAAGCCTATAGAAAGTGTTCAATTTCTAACATGAAGGGGTAAACCTTCCAGACTCTAATTTCCATCAATTACATTTAAATGCTCCATGTAATATGAAAAAAGTAACTGCCAAAGAATTCTGAAAAGTAATGTAGCCGAATATTGAGAAATCACTTAGAGAAATCACTGCCTGTTTTTTAAAAATTCTTATTTATTTTTATTTTTTTATAGTTAGTTATACATGAGAGAGTAGTTTCTTGTCTTCCCTTCTTTCTCTAGAGGTTTGTTCTCAGAGCTGTGTGATTCAGTGGGTGGCTAAAATTGATAGAAATCCCCTTCTTGTCTGGGAAGGAGAAAAAAATGCAATAATAAGTCACAGAGTATGAAAGAAGACAGACAGCTGAGCACTTGTGCAGAACCCAAAGCAGCACAGCATAGGCAATCCAGAACAAATTGATTCTTAACTGGCCTAAAACATACATTAATCCTTGAATGGTATACATATGGAACTGATCCAATGCAGATTTAATAATAGAATTGATACTTCAAGTACAGTTTAAATTTAACCAAAAGTGGAACATGTACAGATAAGACAAGAAGCATCATAGCAAAAATTTCAAAAACAACATTGGACATGACACCCAGGGAAGCTGAGTCACTGAAGTCAATGTAACCTGATTGTTAAGGCACTCAAATGGAAAATCAAAAATTGCTTGTAACAAGATTGGAGTCTCTAAACCTGGCATTCAAAATATTTGGAAAGTAACTCTAAATTACTTGACATACAAAGAAATCAGCAAAAATTGATAATCATAAAAAGGAAAGAAACTCAACAAATTTTAGCCCCAACTGACTCATGGGAATTATCAGAAAAACACTTTAATTAGATTTTATGACCAAATTTAATTATATAAATATGCTTGAGATTAAAAGAAAGAAACATATTCAGTGAGAAAAAAGATATCTACAGAACTTCTTTGGAAATGAGTCTATTTAAACCCTTCGCAAACTCTTTTAATTGGGTTACTTTTAATTGATTACTCATAAGATTTCTCTACACATTTTGAATACTTAAAACTTGTTGGAAGTATGGTTTAAAAATATTTCATCCCATTGTCAAAGACAACAATGGGAATTGATGTTATTGATGTGGAAAATGACCTGGGCTTATGTCTTCATTATTGATTTTGTGTTGTTTTGTAAGGCGTGATCTTGTAATTATAATCCTGAAAGTTTTGTATATACAATTACTGTATAAATATGAAAATCTATCTCTCCAAAATCACTCTGGACTTTCAATTTAAAATTATTTTTACCTCAGTGTCTCCCAAGCCATTAACTGCTAGAGTTGGTAGTAAATTCCCACATGAATGAGTTCTGATAACTAAGGCATCACAGATTATATGTTGTCACTTAAATATAAGTTTATTTGAAAGGACCTTAATTTGAACACTGCTAACTCCAAAAACTTTGTTTTCAAAATTTCCATCATCACCTTCACCTCTGGTGAGAAGACTAATTATATCAGAAACCTTGAGATTTGCTTCTCAGATCATTTATCATTTCTCCATATTTTGATTAAGGTATAAAGATCTAAGCTTTCTTGCTATGTATTCCCATAAATAATGCCCTCACCATTGTTTCTATAATAACTGAATGATCAAAACAAGACTTCAGATTTTTCTAACCAGCGTGTCAAAGCACTTATATGTACTGGAAGTACATTGCTTGAGTCTCAGTGATTCATCCCCTTAAGACTCAGGGCATCCAAATGGGACTTGGAAGAACTGGGGCCATTAGGATAGTTACCTCTTGTTGCCTATGACTTAGCCATTTCAGGAAATACAAAATATCAGCTGTTCAGCAGTTTCATTAATTTATAAATTTTACATTTCATCAGTTACCTGTCTACTTTCATATCATATAGTTTGCAGTTTAGCAATTTTCTCAAGACAACATCTTGAATAATTTTATCTTCTGACTTATTGTAGTTATATATATGTAAACATGAACACACCAAAACACAAGTATGTTGTGTATATGTGTGTATGTATGTGCACCTCATTCTATTAAATATGGTCTCGTTTTTTCTAACTTTTGTTCTTTTACATAGATCTTTTATCATTAATTCATTTTCTGCTTGTACTGTCAAAATACATAGCTTATAAAATTATCAGTGGCTGGTTTCTTGAAAAATTTTAAAATACTTTTTGCCTCTGGTTTCCTTGTTTAAGTAGAACAGTTTCATATTATCCCTCATAGTATATTATTGTATTATGTAAGCATAGATTTATTTTAAATTTCTCTGCTTATTATTTGTTAAGCTGATTAAATCTATGGTTGCCCATTTTTTCCTAGTTCTTGAAATTTCTGCTCTTGGACTGATTTTAGGTTATTAATCATATTGTTCAGATATTATGTCTTACCTGTGTGTCTTGCTTTTGGTATATTTCATTTTCATCTACATTTCAAGAAAATATTTTGTTTTAGTTTTTATTTTTTCTTTGAATGCACATATTTTGGAGTATTTATGTCATGAGTTTTTATATTTGACTCAAATTGTAGGGTTAACAAAACATGGTATTAGCTTATGAGGGATCATCTATTAGAAACTATCTTGAGTGGTTCCCCAACACTAAGTTCTATCTTCAAGCATTCTGATAGCCCAGATCCCCTTGGTGTGTGGCCCAATGTTGATCAAATACCTCAAAGGGAACCAGGCTTTCAGTTGTTGTTTCATGTAACTAAGAACCAGTGCTCATGTACACCATAATACAAGTACTCTTTCTTTTGTAGAAATAACAGAAATGACAGAATATCCTTTTTTCAGAAGGATGTTCCAATAACTGTGATTGTCCCAGAAGTTTATTTTATAAAGAAGTCCATGTTCATTTTAGTAGTACATGCTTAGCAGTTTTCTGGTCATTTTTTTTTTAAGTTAACTCCTGAAATAATCAAGTCTCTTTCCACTGCTTCTCCAGATTTCCTATGTCTTTACAAACTTAATGATATCCAGAATTTCCATTCACATCTAAACACTCAATTAGATGGTTTTTTGCCAGATTTGCACATCCACAGCTAAGTAAGCAGTCAAAATTTAAGGGGATTCTTATGCAAAACTTTCTAGCTTGTTCTCTGCTTAGCCCCACTCTTTAGTGTATTGTGCTCTGCATATCTCAGTTACCTTAGACTCCTTTATCTGTCTTCCCTAAGGAGCAAGATATGTGCTATTTTTCCAAAGTATCTGAAGGAGTCATGTTGATAGTGGGGATCATCTTGTGAATTTCTCTTTTCTGAGGAATAATAATTATACATGGTTTGACATAAAGTGTTTTAAACCAAGTGCATCATATATTTTTTCCAGTTTTATATTTTTATTATAATTATCCCTGCATGAGATTTTATGTCATAACCAGAGATATACACAGATAGTGTTTATTTTCTACAAGAAAATAACTGCCAATTAGGTAATTTCAAACTGGACCTAGGGTGAATTTGTATCTCATAGAAGACCTTGCTGGTTTATTGTGCAGTTCCCCTCTGGCAAATTTATAAATTTCACAATAATGTAACTCAGCTATTTCATATCACTTAATTTTTTTGGAATGCACTTATCACATTTTTATATATCACTATTTTGTGTATAATACTTTAAACTGTTTCTTTATGCTATTATAGGTAATATTTACTTTAATTTTGTAATTAACATGAATCATGCTAAATTGCTTATAGGATGCTTATTTTTGTACATATTAGGATCTGTTAAATTGTGAGATGCTTCACAACATCTTGCACTTTATAAAAAGTTTCAGCCAGTCAGATGTCCTATTGAAACTTTTCTTGTCTCACCTATGAGTTTCCATGTTGTTCTAGGATTGAACAAGATCAAAACTCAAAGCCTCAGTCCTCAAATTAATAGATAACTATTTGAGGGAAAACTATGAGAGCTGGATCTGAAAATCTATTAACATATGTGTTCTTGAGACTTTAACCTTCTGGTTGCTTCTTACTGATATATTTTCACTCTGCCTTTGTGTTAGATCCATGAGTGTGTTTGGGTTCTCTCAGAAGTAGATAACAATTTGAGTTATAGTAATTTTGAGGGTTATGTAAGTGGGGATGATAGAGGACAGGGAGGGAGTAAGTAAAAGCATGCTATCAATCTAGCTATCCAGTATTCATCTGAACTTGGACACCCTTGAGAACTCTGAGAAATGATGTAAAATGTGCCTCAGAATTATCCCTGCAGAGAAGTAAGATAATTGAGGTACCTAAGCCAACCCCCAGGAGTTATGGGTTTTGAAGCATCTTACTTCCTTAGCCCTTTTGGCCTGAAAGCATCTTGTTCTTAGAACATATGTTCTCAGGAAAGTTTATATGAAGACATTAGCAACGGGAAGTGGAAGGAAGGTGGACTATAGTAGCAGTCACAGGATATAGGCATGCCATTGACAGTGTCTATTAAAAACAGTTTGGCTGAATGCAGAAGTCTTTTTTAGTATATTATATCTCATAACAAAATATTTCACATACAGGTTATGGATAAAATAGTGTATGATATCTATTTCCTTATAGGTAGTTTTATTTTACTTTTTCCTATTCCTAATATATTATTTTCCATGATATTCTACATTTTTAGTTGTATATGTAATTATGGGTATTTTTCTCACCTACTGCCTTTTGCTGCTTTTTTTACTTTAATGGAAAGAATCATGTGAAGAACTTCAGTTTGAAGACTCGAAGTTCCTGTCAGCTCTGACATCTTTTCTCTTATTATTGTTCAAATATTTTTATTTCCTTTGCTATCCCCTTCCTTCTAAATTTGCACTATGTTTGATATCATATGATGTGTCTAAATTTTTACCTCCTTTCTCTATTGAATATTTTTCTGTGTTCAAGAAGATTCATCTTAATTTTAAACTCTAAAGGTTAAAGTACATTTTTAGTTTTAAAAATGAGCTTTAATGTTTAGTTTTATTCCCTTTACTTAGCAATATGTCCTTGCTTTATGCCTGCACAATCTTTTTGAACACACAAGAAGTCATTTATTATAGTTCTTTTTACTTTGCTGACTTCAATTATCATAATTAGCTCAATGACTTCTAGAATCATATTTTTGCTTCTATGTCTTCGTCTTCTTATTTAGTGTTTTACATGCTGTCCTCAATACGTTGGAAAGTCTTGACTTATTTTACTTATATTCCCAATACCAGATCTGTCTGGGAGCCCTGTGTGTGTGGGCACATAATGTCAACTGAACAGCCACAATTTAGTGTGTACATTCGTGAGTTGCACGTTATTCTTAGGGATCCATAAATCCTCTATAATCCACATTAACTGTATCGGATATCCTAAATTTTTGTTTCACTTTATAAAGAAATTTTCACCAGTTTTATGCCTCTGAATAGCAGTTTGTTATGACCCTATAAATAAAGAAGTAATAGGAAGATAGACCACAAGTCTTTTTTTTCAAACTCAGAATGCAAAATGACTATAGACAGAACTTGGAGACCACATCTGGACCCCTAAGGCTGAAAACATCACTAAATCTCTTTTTAAAACCCTGTTTTTTTAAAAATAAAATTATAAATAAATTGCAAAAATAAGATGTTGATTTCATGTATTGTTAGCTTTTCTTCTCTGCTTTTGGGCCAGCAAACTAAAAATTACCTCTTAATGTGATATACTTCTCTTTTCTTTTGTCCTAACACTTATCTTTGTTCTGTTAAAAAAAAAAAGTTTGGAAAATTTCTGAAACTAGTATGTAGCTCATACTAGTTTGTAGTTTGTAGAACCTAGTATGTAGGTTCTAGCAACCTACATTCTACTTTCATATGAAAGTCAAAGAAGTTTGTATGTGTATTCTCTCCTTCCTATGATTTATGAAAATTGACGAGGCTACCTCTTTGAATCATAATTAGGTCAGATCCAACTTGAGCAAATAGTAGGCACATCATGGTTTGCTTTGAGAATTAAACAACCTCAGTTTAAACACACAGTGTGCACAAAATTAATTGGTTAGTTCTTTTACTCACCATAATGTACTCTTTCTTTAAGGTAAGCTGTGTTCAGCTTTAATAGGTACAATCAAAGAGTTTTCTGAAATAATTATAATAATTTATACTCTGACCAGAAACAAATGACAATATGATATCTTCCACATCACCCTCAGGGCTTGATTTTATCAATATTTAGCCATTTCACCAGATGTGCAAGATATCTCACTTTTTTTTTTAATTCTTACAGACTTCATTTTGATTCCTGTACACAAAAAGGGTACAAGTCTTCATTTCTATGGTTGTACACAAAGTAGATTCACACCAATTTTTAGTTTTAATGCTTTATTTTTACATCTTTATTCTGCCAGTTTTATTATGAGAAAAGCATAACATAACAAAACTATATTTAAAGTTAGAAGACCTAATATTTATCCAAAAAAACTAAAATCAGCATACTCTAGTACTACATGCATACGAATTCACAATAGCACAATTCACGATAGCCAAGTCACTAAACCGGCCTAGGGGTCCATGAACAGATAAATAGATGAAGAAAATGTATTATATACATAATGGAATTTTATTCAGCAAAAAAGAAGAGTGAAATTTTGTCAAATGTGTGGAACTGGAGACCATTGATATAAACCAGACTCAGAAAGTCAAGAGTAAACTTTTTTCTCTTATATCCAGAAGCTAAAGGGAGATGTCAGGAGCCATGAATGAATTATGGGTTTTAGAACTGCCCAGAGACAGAGGTTGACAACTCCTTTGGGACTCTCTAGGTGCAGAGGTGCCAAGAAAACTAGGCATTTGTATAGAGATACCCCGTTCAAAGTGAAATCCTGTGGCTGTCATGGAGTTTATCAGGTCATAATCTGAGGATCAGGCCCCAACTTCCAGGGGTTGTAGAATTGTGGGCCCGAGTTGATAACTGTACTGGCCTGTTCAAACTTTTGACCTTGGTTCTATTTTAAAGTAACTTTTTCACAATGAATCCCTTTGATGTAAAAACCTATGTGATAAACGTTCTGAACCTGATCATTTTTAGTCCTTCTCCATCAGAGGTTGGCTGAACCACTGGGTCCCATTTTTCTGTTTTTGTGTTTGTTCATCTTTTTCCAATTCCCTCATCAGCCTGGTTCAGGAAAACTGAGTAAATGTCATGGACAGAGATGGACAGGGAAAGAAACAAAATAATGGGCTCTCATGAAAACAGAAGAAAGACTAATTGAGTAGAGGCAAGGGATCAAAAGAGATGAAGGAGGGCAAAGCAGGGAGAAGTACTGGGAAAGCAAATCTAATAATTATGCTACTTCCATGTACAAATATATCACCATAGAGGCTGCATGATATATAAATATATATATATATATATATATATATATATAACTCATTAACAAAAACAATAATACTAACAATGATTATAGGGATATCAAAAGAATAGAGCAGTGGATCAGGAGGCTGAAGGAGAGGAGGGAAGGGAAGGTGTTAGGTAGAGAGACTAAGCATAATGTCATGTGTAGGTATAAGGCATAGGGAACCTCCCTATTATGTATAATTGTAAGGTATCAATGAGAGTAAATAAAAATAAAGTTTGAAAACCTAAGTTCACTTTCCAACACCATATTTTCTCATAGAGCAAGATAGCAAAACATGGTGTTTAGTCTTTTTAATGTTTATATTCTCATATGCTTACAATTCCTTACACTATCCAATCCACAGGATTTTTGTAAAAATCAAATAAGAAAGTATATAAGAACAATATGCACAAATATTGAGAGAGCACAATTACTCCATCACTTGGTTAGTTGAATGTTGACACCCACTGGTGTGCATCCCTTAGGTTCTGAAATTTTCTTCATATCTTAAAACTCATTTTTTACTTATTATGAACAATATCCAACATTTTAACTACACATGTATAGTAGCATTAAAAAATGTTATAGAAATATCTCCAGATCACTTATTAAAGTTCTTATTACAGTTCTTTCTAAACATATGCAGAATTATAGTCAATATTTACTTCCCTGCCCCAGTGAATTTTCAGATAATATGTCACAAATTATTTTAAGAAAATCTAAGAGAGAAAATAAAATGGTTATCCTCAAAGATTATTTACTTCAATAAAGTTTAAAGATATGCAACTTCATGGTGAAAACTAACTTTAGTAATACGTATACTAAACAGTTTTTCTCTATTGATAGATTAGTACTATAAAAAACATGCATTGGAAATGTTAATATCATTAAGGAAAAAAAATAGAAGTGCTATACTAGTTTTCTGCAAACTAATTGAAAGTACATTTTAATTTCCATATTTTGTTTTGTTCATACCATGCTTTCTCTTTTAGCCTGATCCTCCTTGAAATATATATAATGATACATTATAAGTATATATATAATTTTATATGTATATATCATAAAAATAAGTCAGAATAATCTAATCTACAACAATTCATGTCATAATTTTTTCCTTTATATATTAAACAATAGAAGAGTTCTATAATTATTCTGAAAAATGTTTACCAAATTCCTAGACATGTGTATTTGAGGATGAAGAAACAGTCATAATGATATTCTAATAGAATTTACAATTATCATAAACCATCTGCCATTTAAATATATGCATGTTTTTATATATTTATAAATAATTTATCATAAATTTAAGCTATATTGATGGAATATAATCAAACTGCAGAGTCCTAGGTTATGAGAGAGTGTCCTTAATGCACCATATTCACTATCACACTCAAGAGTCAGTCAGTACCACTGGTATTTGAACACCAGGTCTGGTGCTGTGAATATGGTAAAGCATAAAACACAGTTCCCAGCCTCAAAATACCTGCAGTTTTGTTTTGGATAGTGTTTTCAATAAAAACTAAACATGAGATATACCTTAAGTTGTCAGAGATTGATACTTGATACGACTTGGGAAGAAGGAAAATATAGAGATGAAATGAGATGTGTGCAGAGGAATTAATGAAGAGACCATTTGTTCAGAATTACAGATTTATGTAAGAGAATAATGGAAGCTGAAAATTAAAAGCATTTAACAACCTTGAATATTTGGCAATGTAAGTTCGATTGTCCCTTGCAGACAGTGGCAAATTACTGAAGGTTTTAGAGTGTGTTCTGTGGTCCATGGGAAAAGATAATAATTGATGTATAGAACTTTTTACTTCAGAAATATGAATCTACATCTAGGACAGCATGATATAAAATGAAAACTCATTTTTCTAAATATTACCAGTGTGATAGAGTGAAATAGTCATTATTATGCATGATATTTTATTTCCATGTAAGTAAAAATTCCATATTTTAGTGGCTGCCAATGTTGCATAAATAGAGATTCAATGGCATCATGTGTTTTCCACATACTTGCTCAAAGTTCT
Organism: Glaucomys volans; assembly: GCA_020662805.1. Lineage (NCBI taxonomy): Eukaryota > Metazoa > Chordata > Mammalia > Rodentia > Sciuridae > Glaucomys > Glaucomys volans. Next base: position 146,680 of record JAJEJO010001791.1, read on the forward strand.
ATAATATAGAATTTATTTCAAAATATTTTATCCTTATTCACAATTGAAAAATCAATAGATGAGAACAATTAAGGCATATACTTAATATCATAGACTAAAGAGAGGTACAGGTATTAATGATAGGCCTCTATCACTTAAATGTAGGCAAATATCCAAAAGCAAGATATAGGTCTGTGCATTTTCTCAAAGTGAATATGTTTGTATAGCTACCACAAACACAGGAAAGAGGACATATCAGCATGCAAAGATATTTTTACCTCCTTCTGGTATACAGGATAGAGGATGAGAAAAACTGAATAAAATATCATGCAAGGAGAGAACCACAACCATAAGATTGAGCAATAGTGGAATGTGAGGTCTCTTCAACAGATTGATAGTAATTTTATAGATAATAGGAGAGAAGATTCAAAATGGTGAATTAGTGGAAAGCTGCATTCCTGGTTGTTGCATGGCTCAGGATTCAAGCAGCAGGAGAGAGTACTGTTTCACAGTGAGGTGGGTGAAAGAGAGATTTCACCAAAATTCAGTTCTGAACAGTCAGATTCTTAGAGACTCCTTCAGGTGCATTGAACAAAAGAGAAAGTACATTGGAGCCAAGCCAGTTGTGGCAGCTTCAGAAGCAGCAGCAGTAGATATGGTTCATCACAGAGGGGAGGGATAACACAGAGAGAGAAACACAATTAACAGATTTGATATGGAAAAACTTGAGATCAGAAGAGCATTCTGAACTTAGCTGATCCAGAGGCTGCATGAGAAAGTGGTGTTTAACAAAGTGCTCCGTGGTTGTCAACTGTCAGGAAAAAGCTGAGGTGGGAGCCATCTGGAGGAGGTCCCACTGCAACTTGCTGCTGCTGGAGAACCAAGATCAAAGCAAACATTGTCTTCCTGTCCTGCAAGTGGCTACCATGTGGCCTAGGGTGTACCTAACAGAAAGTGAGTAAAATAGGCACAGTGAAAATTTTACCCAGTGTTTGGCATGGGAGGTATTCAAGTCAGAAAAATGAAGGGTACCTCAACTCAGCTTTTTCTTTGAGTCTGGTGACTCACATGACCAACTGAATAGGTCAAGAATATGAACAGATGGAAATGAATACACTCTGGGACTCAGCCTGGGAAGACTACGCTTGTGGGTAGCAGAGTGTATGAAGGATTGGATTCCCTTCCCCATAAGTAGAATTCTTGGGAGGTTCCTGAGATCCCTTCAGAGGCTGGAAACTGGCAGGTCCCAGGGGTGTGCTGATCTAATCTCTCCAGAACAGGTACCATGTGACAAACACCTCCTCCCCGCCAGGTCTGATAAGATCTAAGCCTCTGATGCTAGATCTCCTCTCATAGAACTCTGCAGCAGCAACCTCACCACAGGAGTGCATTTATCTTGTTTGTAAAGACAAAACTCCAATTGACAGTACTTCCCAGTCCAACATACCTCCTGCTACCGAGAAGGAAAGCTAAAAGCTATTTCAACCATCTTTAATCTTAGGTCACTGCAACTGGCAACTTGATGAGCAACACAAAAAGAGGAGCAACCCTTGCTCTCTCTCTCTTAATACATAGCTCAAGAAGAAATGGAAGGAGGGACAGTTGTTAATATGCAGTCAACATCCATTCTCACCAAGTGGGGATGATTCCTTCATTTGTTAATCAGTATGTTTTTTTCGTTTTTATCTTTTTTTTTTCTTTCTTTCTTTTTGGTGTTCTCACCTTGCTGATTGGTTCAGGGTCATATACACATATTTGTTCATTTTTTCTCATTTTTAGTAATTTAAAATGTAGTTAGTTTTCCTTGCCTTGTCTTTTGAAGGTTAGATTTTTGGTTTATTTATTTTTGTTTTGTTTTGAGGTTTTTGTTTGTTTCTCTTGTTTTCCTTTCTCTCTTTTTCTTTTCCTGCTAACAGCCAAATGCTCTTATTTTTTCTTTATTTCTATCTTTACTTGTGTGTCCTATTTTCTCCCTTTCCTTATAACCACCACCTTTTACATCTCTTCTGCATTCTCTGTGTACACTTTTTAAACCTTGTAAATTCTACCTTTCTATCACATTTTCCTTTCTTTTAACTATATTTTCATTATCTTTCAGAACTAATTGGTTTACATAACTCCTGCCCCCGCCATTCATGCTGTTGCAATTATGACTGAGATGAATAGCAGAGTTGATACCTGCTGTTTGCTTTAAAGCCATATCAATTTATTGTTCTTTGTTTTTTTGTTTTTGTTTTTTGCTATTGACAATTGCTGATACCAACATTCCTTTTTTTCTTCTTTGTGGTAATTAATGTTGTAGATGTTATTTGGGAACTGGAAACTATTTTAATGCTGTGTATTGTTTGCATCCGTTGTTTGTTTCCCTTACCCCTGTATGCTGATGGGGATCAACAGGGGCCCTACAAGTTCACAGAGACTCTGATAAGGAACTAAACTCCACCAAAAGTGAACTTCGCTCCACAAACAAATCAGTGACATTCAAACTTTAGATTACTAATAAGAAGAATAAAAATGATAAAATCTCAAACCAATAACCAAGACCCAGGTAGGAATGGCCAGTGGTGGGCCCTCAGATCCCACTCATAGACATCCAATGCTGCCTAGGCCCAGCCTAGCAGGGGTCATGGCACAGTTTGGTCGGGGGAAGGAGTGGCGACGAGAGTAAAGCGACACAGACTCGAAGATCTGAGGCTTAGTTTTAACTTTACTGTTACATGGCTAAGTTCTAAGTCCAACTACCGCTTCACACACGAGATATATATATATATATACATATATATATATGTATATATATATATATATATCAATAAATTCAGCTTGAGTACATTCTTTTGAGGTTACATAGAAGTGGAGATGATAAAGCTCTAAGGAAATGTGATGGACATAAGTATAATCAAAACAAATCAAATTCTACCTTTCTAAATAAAACATCACTAAACCATTAACTGGTTCTGTTTTTTGTCTTACTAGGAACAATAAAAGTCAAGGCCATCCTCATAAACTATATGGGTTTTGACATGTCATGATTTAAAGTTATGTCAAGGATAACAGCTGTACTTTAGACATCTCTGGGAGGCTGATATGCAGCATAAATACCTTTTGACTCTATCTTCGAGTCTGTGTCGCTTTACTCTCGTCGCCACTCCTTCCCCCGACCAAACTGTGCCATGACCCCTGCTAGGCTGGGCCTAGGCAGCATTGGATGTCTGTGAGTGGGATCTGAGGGCCCACCACTGGTCATTCCTACCTGGGTCTTGGTTATTGGTTTGAGATTTTATCATTTTTATTCTTCTTATTAGTAATCTAAATACCTATAAAGTGGAACTTCCTTTTGTTAATAGTTAATTGACACCCAAGATACAGCTTCCCATCAATCTTATATGCAATCCACTGTGGTCCCTGAACTGTGAAAACAGTTTCACTACGAGGGGGGCACATCCTGGTTTGGGTTAAAGCAGCCAGGCAGTCTGGCTGCTAAGCTAACTGAGAGCAGTGGACAATACCTCTTGTTGATCTGACCCACAACATTTTTTCTGTTTGCTTAAGGTAATATTAATATGAAATCAATTAAGGCTTGAGCAGTGTTATTTTTATGTTCCAAATCACTTAATGTCTGATTATCTACTGAAATCTTTGCAAATACCAATAAGAAATAACACAAAAACAAGAAAGAGCATGTCACGTCCACATTTCCCAGAAGATTAGACCATGCAAGAATCTTCAGTATTCCAAGTGGAACCGTGTCAAGCACTGAGGGGAATAGTGGTGGGCATGGCACAATGCTACAGCAAAAACAGGATTGACACAAAGTCTGAGGATACAACACCTACAAGGGAGTCTCAGTCTACCTCACTGCAGGTATGAGAAAGCTATGGCCTAAAAAAGCCCACACATCAGAGTGAGAGAGAAATGCATCTAACACATGAACAAAATCCAACAGAGAAATACAAGAAATATGAAAAAACAATGCAGCATGACACCTCCAAATGTTAGCAATTCATCAGCAACAGACCACATAGATACTGAAGTTGATAAAATGACAAGTATTCAAAAAATAATTATAAAAATATTGTCATGAATGCCAAGACAATACAGAAACCAACTGAGAGAATTAAGAAAGTCACTACAGGAAATGAATGAAAGATTCAGTAAGGAGGTAGAGATACTGAAAAAGAATCAAACAGAAATCTTCAAATGAAAGACAGAACAAAACAAATAAAATGTTCATTTGAAAGTCAGTCTAATAGAGTAGATCATGCTGAAGACAAACGTCAGAGCTAGAAGACAAAGAGGACAGCCTTGAACATTTAAGAAAATATTACAAAAAAGAAAATAAGCAATAGCAATCAGAATACACAAGACCTCTGAGACAACATTAAGGATCCAAATTTAAAAATTGTTGGAATTGAAGATGGTTGTGAGATGCGGGATAATGGAATGGAAAATCTCTTTAGGGAAATAATAACAGAAAATTTTTCCAACCTTGAAAATTAGATAGAGATCCAAATATAGGATACATTCAGAATGCCAAATGGATGAGATAAAAAAATAACCTATTCATAACACATTATAATTAAAATTAACATAGAAAACAGGGGTAGAATTTTTAAAATCTGAGAGAAAATTGTCAGGTCACACTTAGAGGCAAGCCAGTCATAATTACTTCTGAATTTCTGATTTCTCAGCACAAACTCTAAAAGTCTGGAGGGTTTGGAATGATGTTTTATAAGCACTGAATGAAAATAACTGTCAACCAAGATTGCTTACCCAGCAAAACTATTTCTTTCAAATTTGAAAAAAATTCTACTTAGGTTCCAGGATAAGTAGAATCTAAAAAATATGCATGACTACTAAGCCTGCACTACAGAACTTACTTAAAGAAACTCCACACAGAAAAAAAGAAAAGAACATAGAGCTCACTAATGAACAAATATCATTTGAAGAATAGCTAAGCAAATGAGAAACAGGAACAAATTAAATATTGGAAATAAAATGAGATGGCAACAATTAATGAACCTCTCTTTGTACCAACATTGAATATCAACTCCCCAAATAAAAGACATAAACAGGCAGAATATATTAAAAAAAACAAGACCCAATTACATGTTGTTTGCCAGAGACTCATTTACAAAGACAGACACAATCTGAAAGCGAAAGGATGGAAATTGACATATCATGCAAATGGAGCCCTAGAACAATCAAAAGTAGTTACTCTCATATCTGGCAAAGCAGACTTCGAAGCAACATCAATCAGAAGAGACAAAGAATATCCTTTATACTAGTAAAAGGATCTATCCTACAAGAAGAGATAACAATAATAAATATTTATGTTCCAAACATAGATGAAACTAATTACTTGAGACACTACTGGAATTAAAGTATCAGATAGACTCCAATGCAAATACACTGGGTGATTTCAACACATTGGTATCACCAGAAGATAGGTCATTCAGGCAACTCAGTAAAGACTCTTCAGACCTGAAAGTATTATTAATCAAGTAAATTTAATAGATGTCAATTAAACATTTCATCCAACAACAGCTAAATATACTTACTTCTCAACTGCTCATGGAACCTTCTCCAAAATTGACCATATTTTATGTCAGAAATCAACTTTTAGCAAATACAAAATGATCAACGTAATTCCTTGTATCTTATCGGATCATAATGGAATAAAATTAGAAATAAACACCAAAACTCAACAGAAACTATATAAACACATGGAGCTTCAACAATACACTTCTGAATGATGAATAGGTGATAGAAGAAATTAGAGGAGAAATTTTAAAAATCTTAGAATCAAATAAAAATAGTGATAAGACATAAGAAAACCTGTGGTACTTCTTTAAGACAATTCTGAGCAGAAAGTTCATATATCTATGAATGCTTAATAGAGAATATCACAAAGATCCCAAACAATCTAATGATGCATCTCAAGATCCTTGAAAAACAAAGAACAAAGTAATTTCAAAACCAATAGAAGGAAGGAAATATTTAAGATCAGAGCCAAAATTAAAAAAAAATTGAGAATAAAAATATAACAAAGAATCAATAAAATGAAGTGTTGGTCCTTTGAAAAGATAAAAAAGATTGATAAACCCATAGCCAAATAATCAAAATTTTAAAAGATCCACATTAATAATATTAGAGATTGAAAAGGATAAATCACCACAAACATCACTGAAATCCAGTGAATCATTAGGGATAATTTTGAAAACATATACACCAATAAATCTGAAATCCTAGAAAAAAATGGATGCATCTCTAGACACATGCTACTTGTCAAAATTGATTCAAGAGGACATAGAAAATCTAAACAGACCAACAACCAGTGATGAGATAGATGCAGTAATAAAAAGCCTTCCAACAAATTAAAGCCCTGGACCAGATGGATTTTCAGCTGAATTCTGCTGGACTCTTAAGGAAGAGATAATGACAATGTTCCTCAAATCATTCCATGAAATAGAAATGGATGGAACACATCCAGTTTCATTCTATGAAGCAGTATCACACTTACACCAAAACCTGATAAGAACACATCAAAAAATGAAAACTACAGACTGATATATCTGATGAACTCAGAAGCAAAATACTTGATACAATATTAGCAAATCATCATATTCATACCAGCATATTAAGAAGATTGTGCATCATGACCAATCTGGTTTTATCCCAGACATGCAAGGATGAGTTAACATATGCAAATCAATAAATATAATTCATCACATAAAGTGAATTAAGGACAGAGAACACTTAGTCATCTCCAAACATGAAGAGGGAGGCTTTAACAAAATTAATCATCCATTTATGATTAAAACACTGAAGAAACTATGACTAAAAGGAACCTGCCTCAAAATGATAAAGGGTATATATGAAAAACCCAAAGCCAAGCCCATAATAAATGGGGAAAAACTGAAAGTATTTCCTTTAAAATCTGAAACAAGACAAGAATGTTCACTCTCGGTACGCCTATTTAATATAGTGCTAGAAATTCTAGCCAGAATATTTAGGCAAGATAAGTAAATAAAAGAAAAATAGGAAAGGATGTAGTTAAATTATTACCATTTTCAGATGATATGATCCTATACATATAAGAGGAAAAAAACTCCACCAAAAGACTGCTACAACTAATAAACAAATTCAGCAAAGCAGTGAGTTATAAAATCAATATTCAAAATTAGCAGCTTTCCTATGTACCAATAATGAATCTTCTGAGAAAGAAATCACACACACACACACACACACAAATTCCATTCACGATAGCCTTAATAAAATAAAATACCTAGGAATAAATCTAACTGAGGAGGTGAAAGACCTTTCAATGAAAACTATGGAACATTGAAAGATAATAAGACAATGGAAACATCTCCCATACTCACAGATAGGTAGAACTAATATTAAAATGGCCATACTATCAAAATCAATATACAGATTCAAAGCAATCCCCATAAAAATATAAATGGAAACATATGACACTGAAAATTCTTCATAGAACATAGCTAGATTGTGGAACCAACCTAAATGCCCTTCAATAGATGAATGGATAAAGAAACCGTGGTATATATACACAATGGAATATTACTCAGCCATAAAGAAGGATAAAATTGTGGCATTTGCAGATAAATGGATGATGTTGAAGACTGTCATTCTAAGTGAGATTAGCCAATCCCCCAAATCCAAAGGCCGAATAATCTCTCTGATAAGTGAATAATGATTCATAATGCAGGGTGAAACGGAGGCAAGAATGGAGGAAGGATAGATTGCATAGAGGGAAGGGAGGGGTGGGGTCGGGGTGTGGGGGTAAGAACAATAGCAGAATGAGATGGACATCATTGTCCTGTGTACATGCATGATTGCACAGATGGTGTGACTCTACTTTGTGTACAACCAGAGAAATAATAGCTGTACTCCATTTGTTTACAATGAATCAAAATAAATAAATAAAAAAGAAAGAAAGAAAAAAGAGTGCTATAATTCATTTAGAAGAATAAAAAAGCCAACATTCCCAAAGCATTCCTAAGCCAAATAAGCAATGCTGGAGGCATCAAAATTCCTGACTTCAAACATATCACAGAGCTCTGGTAACAGAAAACTATAAAATACTGGCATAAAAACAGACATATAAACCAATAGTACAGAATAGAAGACACAAAGACAAACTGAAACAAATCCACACATCTACGGTCATGGGATCCTTGACAAAGGTGTCAAAAACGTGTAATGGAGAAAAGACAGACTCTTTAACAAAGAGGAAAACTGGTTTTTAGATATAAGAGAATGAGGCTAGACTGTGTTCTCCCAATCAATAGGTTCCCTAAAGCTCAGGAAATAATGCCAAGTTAAGAAATGGGTTGGCATCAAATTAAAACATTTTTTTCAGAATAAAGGAGACAATTTAAAGTATGAAAAGAGAACCTACAGAAAGAAAATCTTTGCTACGTACTCCTCTGACATATAATTAACATCTATAATATGCAAACAACACTAAAAACACCACCAATGAAAACCCCACCAAATAATCCAAGTAATAAATGGACAAATGAATTAAAGGCACTTCTCAAAAGAAGAAACCCAAATGGGCAACAAATATATGGGACAAAAATGTTCTTAGCATTATTAGAAATTACAGATGCAAATCTAAAGCATACTGAGATTTCATCTCACACCAGTCAGAATGGCAGTGATTAATTCAATACAAACAATAATAAATGCTGTAGAGGTTGGGGAGGTAAGGAACAGTTTTACACTGTTGGTGGGATTGTAAATTAGCACAACCACTATGGAAATCAGTAGGGAAGTTCCTCAAAACACTAGGCATGGAACCACTGTACAAATTTACCACTCCTTGGTATTTATCCTAAAGAATGAAAGTCATCCTACTGCGGTTATCCACGCATAGCTATGTTTACAATGTCACAATTCACCATATCCTAACTATGGAATAGCCTAGGTGTCCACAACAGATGAATGGATATAAAAAACTATGGTATATACACATAGCAGAGTTTTATTTAGCCATAAAGAAAAATAAAATAAGTTCATTTGCAGGAAAATAGATGAAAATTGAGACAATTTTGTTAATTGAAATAAGTCAAACTCAGAAAATCAAAGGTCATGTTTTCTTAAATGTGGAAACTGGAGTGGAAAAAAGGAAAGGAAGGTGAGGGGATGATAGTATGAAAAGCAAATGGAGATCAGGAGTATAGAGGAAAGGGACCAAGGGGTGGGAGGAAGGAGGGGAGGGCAAACTGTTGGGGAGGGACACTGGCCAAATTTCATTTCTATGTTGTGTCCATGTACTCTTACATAACAGGAAATTTCACCACTCTGTGCAACTTTAATGCACCAATAAAAAATGTAGAGGAAAGGAAGAGACAATAGCAGAATAAGTAGAATAGGATGGGATTCAGATCACTCAGGAATTCATGCAAGAACTCCTCAGATGTTACGGTAACTCGAGTGTGCTGTGATCTTTGAGTGCTCACATCCTTGAAAAGTTATTTTGTTCTCTATTTTATTATAATGGCAAAACACTTTAAAGTCAATTTTCTCAATGTAAACTGTTCTTTATGACAAGTGTAGGAGTAACCTGTGTACCAGTAAGAGACATCACTGATGTTAAGATTCAAAATATAGTGTTGTCTAAATTAGAGGACAAATCTCATTTTCAACCCATATTGTGCATCATTTTACGAAAGTCAGAGAAAACCTTAGTCCAGTGCAAATGTAGTCAGTATTGTCCTTGAGTTTAAGCAATGGAAGGCAACAGGTTTGTTTTTGGTTTTGCATATTTGTGAGTTTTGATTCTTTTGTGGTGTGTGCGTGTGTGTGTGTGTGTGTGTGTGTGTTTGTAAATATCTTTTTTAACAACAATGTGAAAATGCAAAGTAGTGCTAGGATGGAAATAGGAAAGGATGGGTGCACAGACCACTGAAAGGGGGAGTAGCCTCTTCTAGGCCACAGTATTTACCCAGGAATAGGGTCAGGTATCATGGATCATAAATAAAAGGTATGCACCAAAATGACTCTAACTGAAAAGTTTTAGTGTGGAATGAGTCATTTTAAACAAATCTTGCCCCTTTGGTCCTCAACTTGTAGCTGGGTATAAATAAAATGCCTTTCTATGCTTGAGATTTCATGCCCGTGCATACTGGAGACTGATAAAATCAGATTCCTCATAAAAATAGCATATCTTGACAACTACTTTAGCTATCTCATTTCTCTATTGTGTCTGTGTATTTGTTTTTTAAATGACCACTAAATCCTGTAATTCCACAGTTGTATTGAAGATGAGAGATAAAACTTGATGTGTATTCCCACTAAACAGAGATTTCAAAAACTCAGGTAATTGACAAAGCAAGCAAATTTTAAAAAGTGTGGCTTCTCACACCATCACTACACCATTCTCCTTCTCCACCTTATTTAAAAACTATTTCTTTTCTCTTTGTCAATAGAAACAGCACAGCAATATTCAAGATACTATGGTCAATCTTTTTTGTTCTTCTAATTAGTTTACTTCATAGTAGAATGTACTTTGTTACATCATACATAGACAGAAAATAGTTTCTCATTCTTCTGGTGTGCATGATGTAGAATCACACTGGTCTTATAGTTAAATATGTACAAAGGTAATAATGTCTGATTCATTCTGTTATTCTTCCTACCCCCATACCTTTCTCCCTCCCTTCATTTCCCTCTCCCTAATCTAAAATAACTCTATTCTTCCCTAGCCCCCCTCCTTATTATGAATTAGCATCTGCATATCTGAGAAAACATTGACCTTTGTTTTTTGGGGATTGACTTATTTTGCTCAGCATGATATTATCCAGCTCCATCCATTTATTGGCAAATGTCTTAATTTCATTATTGTTTAAGACTGAGTAATATTCCAATGTACACTTGTACATTGCTGGTAGGAATGGGAATTGGTGCAACCATAATGGAAAGTATGGAGACTCCTCAGAAAACTTGGAATGGGACCACCTTTTGACCTAGCTACCCCACTCCTTAGTTGATACTCAAAGGACTTAAAACCAGCATATTACAGTGATGCAGCCACATCAATGTTTATTACAGCTAAACTCACAATACCTAAACTATGGAACCAAACTAGATGCCCTTCAACAGATGAATGGATAAAGAAAACGTGGCACATATATATGTGTGTGTATATATATATATATATATATATGTGTATATACACATACACATAGATATGATGGCAAATATATATATATATATATATATATATATGTATGTATGGTAGAATATTATTTAGCCTTAAAAAATGAAATTGTAGTCAGTATTGATTTCAAAAATTTTGTTGTTTAAATAAATTCTTTAAAAAAAACTAAATTATTCTAAACAACAATCTCAATATTTTGTATCTTTTTATAATCTACTAAACTAAGTAATAAATATAAGAAATATATGTTTGTCAGCAAATAATAAAGCGGTCATTGCTGGGTGATAGTAACCCACGATGGGAACCAAATAATTTTTGAATCCTACATTAGTTTTTGTTTAGGTTTTTATATTCAGAGAATGCAAATAAAAGTAATACAGTATAATTTTTAAAAATTTCCCATGAGTATATATATATACAAATACATATCATGTATAACATGTAATGTAGCACATCCATATAATAAAAAGTTTACAAAAGCATAAATATATTAAATATCCATTTGTTTTGGTTAAACTAAATTGTGTACACCATCATCATTCATGTTAAAATAGCAATTTAAGAAATTAAAAGTCATATTTAAATTTGAACTACAAATGATACCTAAAAGTGAGGGATGATATTTTCAATCTTTTATACAGTTAATTTATCAAAGACATATGTAATAACAGAAAAATTATTTGCATTTGAAAATAATTTTAACTCCCAAAATAAAAAACAAATTTGTATATATATATTC